>CM076582.1:38661912-38735400 GCA_034641835.2 Pinus albicaulis | reverse complement strand
AAAAAAAAAATCATAAAGAGAGAGCCCTCTTTGAGCATTAGGAAGGCTAGATCCTAATATCAAAAGTAGGTTTGTGGTTACCTCGGTGAGTTATTTCTTTAACCTTGAGAAATTACTAAGTGATAACATATTGGCGACCATACTGGGGAAGTATCAATCTAATCCTTTAGAAAAATTATACAAAAATCAGCTCTGATTTATGATGGTGGACAGTGATAAGACACACAAAGGTTAAAATCATCCACTTGGTGACTCCAACTCCAAATCAATTTCAAAATAAAGACTCCACTGGAGGAATGAACCTGAAAGCACAGTATGGAAAGATCAGGCTTTTAACTTAGATTATAATCCAAGACATCATCATCTCATCAAGAATATTTTTCAATGTATATTGTATTTTAGAGAAGATATTAAATTAATATTTGATTATTTTCCTTTGAATTTTGTAAATATAAAATCTCCTTATCCATTTGAGCAGCTTTCTTCTGAAACTTATGATGATCATCCTCCGATTGATAAGCCCAAAGTAATCAAGACTAATCTTACAATCCCTATACATATTCATGCACCTTGTAAAGTTCCTGATAGATATAAGCCCCTCATATTACCTCCTATACTCCATGATCTCCCTGATAACTATTACAAATATCTCCCTAAGTTTGATGGAGAAAATGGTAACATCACTGCCCAAAAACATATTCAAGGTTTTGAAAATTATCTGCACCTATTTGAGATAGATGAAGATGATGTTAGAATTAGGATTTTTTATCTTTCTTTGGAAAGTAAAGTAAAAAGTTGGTTCAAGAATTTGCCTATTACAAGCATCTCAAATTCCCAGCAGTTTGTCAAAATTTTTCTTGATAGATGGATAATCAAAGTCAATCTTTTAGTGATCATAGAAGAGTATAATCAGTTGAAAAGATATCCAAACGAGACAATACAACAATTTTCTGCCATATTTAATCAAGTTTATTGTTTGATGCCAGAAAATATAAGACCTCCTCCTCATTCATCTCTCTTGCATTATCCAAAAGCATTTGATACAGAAATATAATTTCAGCTAAAAGAAAGAAACCCCTCGACACTTGAACAAACGCAGAACATTGCAGTAGATGTAGAAGTTAATTTTCTGATTAGAAAGGAAAAGTTGAAAGCAGAAGAAGATAAGAGCAATATTGCAGAAGTAAAACTTGACATTTTGGTAAGTAAAATAGAAGAAATGATACAAAAGATCACCATGAAAGATGGATTTTTTGTTCAAGATCACCATGACCCAATTATTGCAAGAAAAGAAAAGGTTGTTGGTTATAAACACTTCCCTACTAAATCCAACTACCATAGATCGGAAAATAGATATACAGATTAATATGTGGAAGAAAAATCTACTGATCTAATGTGTATGTTTGATGACATTCATTCTTTTAATGATTTGCCTAAGTATGATCAGTATGATGATAATTATGTTCTTCAAACTCAAGCCAACTTTACAGAGCAGTCAGTAGCTAGTTTGTGGGATGAGGAAATTCAGTTTCAACAACTTGAATACAGTGATCAGCCAATACATATCAGCTATGAGAGTGAAGAAGAAAATGCAGAAATTTTGGAAATAAGTGAAGAATATTTACCTCTTTGTTTTGCTTCATTTCAGTTCATCAGAGAAAACTTTAAAGCAATTAAAAAACAACAGAATTTTGGTATTGTTATTGACAACAAAGAAGACAATAAAACTTTTGATCGAGATTCTTCAGTTTCACAATTACAATTATCAAATTCCATTGAAATACATGATCAAATGACACAGGAAAGTTATATACCACTATGTTTTGAATAATTTCTATTTTTAAAGGAGATTTGGTATAATATCTTTAAAGCAAAGGATGAGCAACCTGCAGAAATCGATGAAGTTCCATTCAAACCTATATGCAATAGGTTGCAGTGATTCTTCCAAGTTTTTGATGATCTAATAGCTGATATGTTGGATTATGAATGCATTCAAAAACTTTCTCCTTTAACTAACTATGAGATTCAGGATCAAGATGATAAAAGTCTCATTAGACAAACATTTTTATTAGTAGAAATATCATCACAAAGTTTATCTGAAAATCAACAGTTATCTCAGGACCATCACAAATTAATTTTGCAGGGAGATAACAATTTAGTTTCATGGCATGGAGCCCATCCATAACATATGTGTAGTTGTTTGAAATGTGGTTTTAAGTTTGTCAAGCTCCGAGACAAAAACCTGGTTGTAGCCATAACAACCATCAGACAGAGACAACGATTTTGACCTTGATACTGTTTGTAATCTATGCTCCATTGATGGCATGATATAATTGTCTTTTTCTGAGGCACGATTGAGATTTTAGAAATCTAAGCAGAAGAATATTTCCCCATACTTATTTTGGAACCAGATTATAAACCCATGTTGAATGTCAAACATTGTAAATGATCCGAGCATTCAAAAACTTCCTTAACTCCTTCAGAATTAGGGGCTCAAGCCTCGGATGTACCTTCCGTAGCTTATGCTGAGAAGGAATCGCCCCTTCCTTTATTGGAATAACATACTGGATTATTTATGTTTCATAAGTTTTAAGCTCATCGTATGTCCACATGAAAACATCTTGATACTGCTTAAATAGGTGGATAAATGATTTCCACTCTTGAGCTGTGCAACAAGTACTGAGATTAATAAACTTCGGATCTTTGTTCGTTCCAAGATTGATATGATCATGTGACAATATTAAATTATGAGCTTTGATGTTGAATGTTCCTCTAAAGTGGTTCTGCAAGTCATACAACTTCTTTAGTGATACCACACCCTTCAAAATGGGGTTATCTCTGCTTGCTCTAGCTAAATCTTGCAACACTTTTTCGTGCTCGTCTTTTTCAATGGATGCATCTTTGAAAACATTAGCGTTTTCCATGAAATGAAATATATTCTAGTCATCATTAAAAATGCATAAATTACTAATGTTTTCAAGGACATATGGCTTATAAATAATTTTAATAGAAAAATTCTCCATAAGTGGTGACAACCTAGCAACAACATTTTCTAATGCATCTGCAGATGCGTTATGCATTCTAGAAACATATACAATATTGAAAGCTTGAAATTATGAGACAAAATGCCTTACCTCTTGTTGATAACTTTTAAAATTAGGTGACACACAATGTATGGTCTTTCGTATCTTGTCATATGACGATATTAGAGTCACCTATTGCTTTAAGAACCATAATTTTTATTTTACCGGCTTTCTATAAGCCAAGAATGAGTGCTTCGTATTCTGTAGTGTTATTAGTGCACGCAAATTCTAAGCCCCAAGAGATCATGTGTTTCCTCCTTTGCAGGTCTACTAAAACAAAACCGGCTCTCGAGCCCTCCTGTGCCTTAGAACCATCAAAATACAAAATCCATACATCGGAAATACAATAGTTATGCCCTACACTAGTACTACTACTATCTATTGTACATATGGAATTTCTGCTAGTTGGACTAGGAAGGAGTTCTAAGTGTGTGTCTGGTGGGACTAGGGAAGGCTGAGCAAGGTAGCACCCAAGGTCAGTCTCCAAAAATAAATTTCCAAACATCAAATCAATGAAATAAATTGGCTCGTTCTTCCCCTCAAAGGGTGTGATAGTGTGCTTCATGTAAGGTTCTAATTCCACCTGGATTTGGTTATTCCTATCCTTTTACATAAGCCATTAATGTGACTAATCGGTATAAAAATACCCATGTAATTTTTTGGACCTATCTCTACTTAGCAATACACTGTAGGCTTCCGATATGTCCACAATTACTATGTTTATGCATTAGTGAACTTGCTGATCTAATGATAGGTGAGAATAAGAACATTCCTAAGTTCACTAATGGCTTGGATAAGAGACTTGTCCAACCGAATAATCTATGCATCGGTATTATCCCATTTAGCATTGATTTTGTTAGCTACATATAATGGAATTACATTTACAAATGCATAAGAATAACCTATGAAATTGTATACATTATAATTAAAAGTTTCGAAAGTCAATAAAAACAGAAGGCAAAGTGTGTTAGATTCTAATGTTAATGCATTAAAATTGACTCCAGGGGACCATAAGACTTATCAGATCCCTTCTACAAAGAATAAATATCACTCGAGGAAGTTTGGTTTAGAGCTCGAACAAGAAGTTCCCATTGGCTTGTGATCCTTGTAAGCTCGAAGATTGAAATATTAGTGTGATATTTCTTCATGTCTTCGACTATATTATAATCCAACGTGATGGCAATCGTCGAAGTGTTAGGAGGAGTGGATTTATTTGATACTTCTGTATGGTGGAATTTATTTTACTATTGACAAAAGTGTTCTCTATTGTAGCAGTATTTCTAGACTTATCCTGAGTTTTCTGAGTTGAGTTAACAGGTGGTGCAATTTTTCTTTACAAGTGTTCTTTCAATTTCTACCTCGTCGGCTCTTGTCTGGAAATTGGCCCTTGGATCCTTAACTTATGTCGAATAATTTTCTTTTGAGTAATGGGCCTCACTCAGTGGTGGTTCTTCGGTAGTTTTCTTTTCAGTTTTGAACACACAACTGAAATCATTCACCGTTTTCCCAACATTCATAGTCTGTTCATCTGCATTGGTTTCTTCCTTTCCTTTTGTTTTCTCAGTCTTCTCATTTGAAAGTACTGTTTCAATAATGTGGGTGGAAAAAGCGTTAATGTTGTGATTCCATTGTGGGCAAGTATTTTTTGAATGATATTCTCGATGAAGAGAAATATTGTTCCAATCCCATACTTTCAACATTCAACACAACGTTTTCTTTGTGCAGACTTAAATGGTTGATTGTTTTTGTTGTTGTTGGTAGATATTCTTAGGAATTTGAACTTTGGGGGCTTGTTGCTGACGGTGGTATTGCTTGACCTCTGTTTTAATTCTGTCAGCTCATTGGACAGAGACTTGATGGTCCATGTCAAGCTTTCAAGAACAATGAATTATTTTTCCTTGGCTTTGGATGAAGAGGACTGAGACCTTTTTCCCATATCCTTGGAGTATTTTGATTATTCATCATCAACAATGAATCCAATTTCATGCAAGTTCTTTTCAACTGCAATGGTTTCTACAAAATTTTCAGCCAAAGTTTCCTTCGCAGTTCTCTTCATGAGCTGCGCGATTCTTGTCGGCATGGAAAAATTGTAGTAATCAATTGTGATGGAGTGGTGAGGTTTCGTATCTGTATGAAATTTGTTTGGTATGTGATTAAAACTCTGATTAAAGTCTTTAAATTTTTCTTTCTGATCCATCTTCATATTTCCCAACTCCTTTAATAACATGGTTTTGGTTTATCACCAACGAACTTTTCAAGGAACAAATTCTTAAAAACCTTCCAATTCTAAATTGGATTTTCGAGAAGAATGTGATAGCAAACAACTTCTATACCATATAAGGTACAAGGAAAGAGACTACATGCAACATCATCATAATGTACCTCTAGAATTTGCAGGTATAGATAGAAGTTATCTAAATGGTCTTCTGCTATGGTGGCCTTGTCAGGGCCATACTTCATTAACAAATTTTCTGGGTGTCTCAACATCTTGTGTAAAATAACCGGAAGAGCGAGTGGGCCTCGATACCTCCAATATAGATCTTGGTATGCCATGTTTTCATTTCTTTACTCCTCTTATTCAGAATCCAAGGAATATTTTTGTGACCTCCTAACCCATGGAAAGTGTCATCTAAGAGCATAATGTTGTCCCCATTACCCCCGTTAGACAATGAAGGTTGCTTTGGTCTCTCTCTGTTTTCTGCAAATTCCTCTATCTCTTCGAAGGTGGAGAAAACCAAAAATTCAACTGTAGAAGCCACTATCTCGATAAGAGTTGTTTCTTTTCTATTTGGAAAATAAGGAAGATTGTGTGATCCAGGGATTAATCCAATGGCCTTTTCAAAGCGACGAGTTATGGGCTGAATTTCTCGGATGTGCTTGTAAGAGATTTCATAATTTTGTTATGGACCGGGCTGGGAAGTTCCACAAACCTAAGGAATATGGATTAGAGAGGTGTTGGGAATGTTACTGCCTTGACCGAAAGAAATGTGATGAGGGTGGGTGGGGTATCAGCCATAAAAATCGGGCGGCCCTCCTTCTAGCACTAGAAATGTTGACATTGTTGGACCTGCCAAAATTCAAAGGGGTCTCCCCGATACGTGGTACCAATTAGACCTCACACCATTTGGGATAGTAGCCCCATCCTGAATATGGCACGGTTACTATTTTCTTAAATGTTTTCCTTGATTTTAGCTGTCAGCAAGAGAGAGGATCACATATGTGCCTTTGAAAAACAAGTAGGCGTGCTTGGTGAATGTTCGATTGTAGGTGTGTTAGGGCTCTTCTACTCCGGAGGGAAGAGAAAGTGGGCCTCTAAGTGAGAGGTAATAGTACCACCCTAGCAGAGACACACATAAATATGAAATATATATCTAACATCTAATGTAATAATCCAAAAAGACATGACAATCATTACAACTGTTATCACTAAATTTTTATTGATGGGCTGCTTCACGAGTCAACCTAGAGTAACTATTTCAAACCTACTTCTAGCTGAAAATTAGCCTTTTCAGCCTAAGAGGGCTCTCTCAAAGATATAGAATTATATTGTATGAATGAATTTCAACATATGGATAACTATGAAATAGTGTTTTAAGTGTGTTTTTATGCAAATGAGAGATGTGGAGAAATCACTGCCATTGGGCATATGGAGTCAGTGAAAAGAACTCAATGACATATGAACTCTTCATATGGAAGTTGAGGCATATAGATGTTATGATGATAAGATAACATTCACAGTAGTATAATTGTTTGAAGGAAGTTAGAGCATGTAATACATGAATTCTAAGTAATCAAACATCAGAATACTCAAGATAAAAATGCAGAAAACATAAGACAAATACTCATGAGAACACCATTGAATCTCAAGTGAAGAAAAGCCAACTGCCACTGTATATTACTAATGAAAAGTTTTTACAATAGTAGGTTTGTAGTAAACATCAATAAAACCTCTATTTTTTGATAATATGACTATTAATAGGCTTATGCTTTTTTACATGAGGTCTGCCAATAAGGCAGAACTTTTGAGTCCTTCTAATGACACCTAATCTAACCATAAGCATATTACAAGGAGATGCAACTGACAACTATTAATTTTAGGACTTAGAAACCTAATAGGACTCTAAAAATTATTTATTAAATCAATAGAAATTGAAAATTAATATTTACATCGAGAAGGTCATGTGCCTGGGTGGCATTGACCATGACCAAAACATAATTTCTCCCACCAAGTCAGGAGACTTGTCTTCCTTCTTTTTAGGAGATGGTGTCTTAATGATTGATAAATCCTCCATGATGAGTTGGAAAAATGAAAGGCTTTATCTAAGACCATGTCTCTACCAAAACATTCACTTGCTGACCTTTGACCTTTCCGTGTGGTTGGCTTGTATCAAAAAGACCATCAAAACTTGAAAAAACACCAAAATCTTCTTCACTGTAGAAACAAGGGACTTTAGGCAAGTCCATAGTGAAATTTTGTAGCACTTTGAATTTGACCATTTCTGCAACCTATTTTCTCCCTTTTCTAATATGAGTTTTTTTATTGAGTCAAAATAACTAAACACAAACCTTACCTGCCTATTTCATGAAAACACCTTTGATTTATAACAAAAATAAACCTACAACAAGTTCGTAGCGATTTCTGGGCTTCAAGCCTGAGACACACTACGAACTTGCCTAATTGGCAACAAACTTTAAAATTCTACTTTATTTATTCAAAATTTTCCTATGGCTCTGCAAGTGATTATAAAAAATGATGCAAAAAAGATCAAAAAGGCATTTTATCTCCCTTTTGAAACCTTAGAGGCTTCACCTTTGGCAGCAAAGGTTTCAATTTCCAGAGGTTCATTTATGACTGTTGTTTTTAAACCTTTCTTCTTGAGCTCTGATTGTATCATCTCCATATGCTATTCTAACTCTTTCACTTGAATTTTAAGTTTCTTTCTCTGTGCCTACAACCAAATATTCCTCTTCCTTATATGTTTCATTACCCTGCATAGAGGAAGAGTTATTTTCAGCAATTTATTTGCATTGTTCAAAGACTCATCATAGTGATTGATTTGCTCATTTACCTTTTCTTTGAATTCATCCACCATTTTTATGTCTAGCTTGGCTTCCTCCAATTCCAACCTAGTTTCAATCACTTCTTCCTTGGCTTCTCTCAGTTTCTCATTCGAAAGTTGCACTTCAGTTTTTTCAATAACTTTCACTTTACCTTTTCTCTGCATAATGGTTTCTTCCTTTGTTGGACATAAGTCAATGATATCCTCTGCCATAGGCTGTTTTCATTTATCTATCACTTCACTCTTTTTATTAGCCATGACACATTTGGCAAGTTGCAACCTAGTAAGTGGTTTTATTGGATGGAATGCAAAACTTGCATCTTCTCCTGAGAAGTAAAGTGTTTTAGCAGTGAAACCCTTCTTTTTCTTTTTTCTTCCTTTGATATCTATAGCGTTGACCACTGAAGTTTCTTCTATGTCTATGGCTTGAAGAATGTCTTCAAGGTTGCCTTTCCCCACTGTTTGGCTCCTTGTTATCCTTCCATGACTCTTCTTGATGGGCTTGGACTTGCTATTTGTAGGCGTGGGCTGTGGAATTTCTATTTCCTGTGCATGCTCTATTTCAACATCCATGGGATCAATAATGGGTTCCATTTCCTCCTTATTTACACCCTCTGTTTCAGTTATAGGTTTGTCACTCTTGCTTGAAGGAGTGGGTTTTGATTTAGGTGTATTATTGGGTGTTAATCTGTCTATTTCATAACCACTAAGAAATAGGAATGTGGCCCAGTATCTATTCAACTTTTTGAACTCCTCCAAAACCAATAGCTTGATTAATCCATGGTGAAAAATTGAAGTTTCACTACCTTTTGGCCTAGCTTGAACTTTGTCTGACATCTTTAATAGTCTTCTAAATAAGAAAAATGGAAGGTCTAGAGGTTGCTTACCAGTGAAATGTAGCAAGAGTGTGAAACGATAATGATAAATCATATGGAACCTCCCTTCACACGTGAAGTATTTTTGAATTACAAGCAGTAGTTTGGAGTATTTTTCTTTAAGGTAGCTCCTTGGGATTCTAGATGTCATAACAGTTATCTATTTTGAACTTAGTGACTTTAAACCACTCTTCTCCCATCCTCAGAACCTCTGTAGCTTGGGAAATTGTTTTAGGTGACACCACAAAACTCAGCACACCCACCATTGATGTAGTGCCCATGAAATTCACTGCAAAGTCCTTTGAAACATGTGCATGAAAACCATATAATTTCTGGCAGAAATTAATGCACCCAACACTACTGAAGGCTTCTGCAAAGCTAGGATCCTCATTGATAAATTTTAGATCCATGGGCTCATACCTGAAAACTGAGCCCCCTTTATTAGTCTTATTCTGCATTTCCATCTCTCTTAACCCTGCGCTGGCCTCCTTGATGGTATGACACCTACAAAGAAAATAATTGCACAACAATGTGTTTTCATACCAAAATACACTTTTCTGGAGATGATACAACAACTACACTCAGAGGTAATATGGAAAGATGACAGACAACATCTCTCAAGGATGAATTTAAAAGGTAAATTTCAAATATGAGAGGGATAAGGATAAATGAGAGAGGTTAAGTGAAATGATGAGTGACCACTTATGATTACACATGTTGCATGACTCTTCTAACTCATCACGTGACCTCAAAATTACCTCTAACCTCTAAAGACTCGACTCCTCACCCGTTCATTTATTGGTGCATAAAAGCATGATTTCATAGCGCTTTCCGTTATAATTCTGGTCGATTCGCTACGGACTCGTCAGGTGAGTCCATAGAGAAAACAACGTGTTTTCTATTAATTTCATTGTGGACTCAGGAAAGATAGATAGGTGGCCAAAACCAATTTTTAAACTAATTTATGGAGATTTTTGGTGGATTTGATCATGATGACAGGAAAAGTGGGACTCTCTAAACTTAGGATAATGACCAATTCACAAAATTTCACCAATTTCATTAATTAATTTGCCAAAACATAAAAACCTATGCTAAATGACCATCCTAATCAAAAAATGAAATTTTATTGGTGATAACAACAACCATTACAACACATTTTCAATATGATAAGCAATAAAATAACCAAAATAGTTCAACCACTTTAGTAAAAGTGAAAACACACATGAATCATGAACATTCATAGAAAAATCTTATAAATATTCATAATCCATGCATGAATAACATGCTATCCATCAGACTTCATATATTAAGTAAAATTCTCGAGACACATGTATACAACGAACACCAATAGCTCCTATAGTGGAGCATTAGAGCCACTACTTGCTCCCCAAAAGAACTAACTTCTCTTTCTAATGCCTTATGGGAGAATCCAAGGTGAAAAGTCATTTGCTTGTACAATGAGGGTGTATATATAACAAATGGAGAGATCCTTCACCTCGTTTATGACTTTGACTACCCTCGTGACTGTTTGACTTCCCTGTGACTTTTTGACTTTTACATGACTCTTTACAATTTGTACATGTACTTTAGACTTCCACTTTACAATAAATTTCGAATAAGAATTTACATAATCCACAAAATGATGTGGCACATGATGACTCCTAACATGACATCGCATGACACTAATAACATGGATTGCATGATGACATGGAAATTTCAAGCCTTTCTTTGTTGCTGCTTGCTTTATGTCTTCATGAAGATAGAACATGATCTCCCTTTCTACCTCCATATGGCTAAAGATGAGGAGTCTTCAGTGTTATTAGATATCAAGATATTGTTGCAAATTGATGTCCCTTTTCTTACTTATGAGTGATCAACTTGAATTTACATCTTTAGAAGTGTCTTCTAGCATAATATAATTCCCCATATTCTTCTTCATCATCGTGTCATAGCATGATAAAGTACCTGCATCTCCAATTCCCTCATGAAAAGACAACATCAGTTTGATAAACCCCCTAGCCTAAGATGTTGCATGATGGTCCATTGACTAAGATGGAACTGGGTGGCAGGCTGAGGGAGAGAATTAGTGACTACGCAATTGTGCATCTTAGGTAGTCAAGGGTCAGGTCTGAGCCTTGAGACTACGTAATGCATAGTTCAGGATGGACTGGGCTTGAGGATTGAGTAGTTGAGGGATTCAACATGCCAGGTTGAGGGCTTGAGCATTGAAATTTTCCATAGCGTAGTATTGGAAGGACAGGGAGGCAAGGTGATTGTGAAATTGCGAAGTTACGGAGCTCAAGGTTGAGGATTGAGGATCGAGATTGCATAATGCACAGTTCAGGGATGGTTGGAGAGGTAGATTGTGCAGTTTTGGAGCCGAGGGGCGAGACTTGAGCACTGAGATTGCGCAGTGCACAGTTCTGAGAGGCAAGAACTACATATTGCACAATGCCAAGAGGAAATGCCATTGCTTGAGGCTGAGACTGCATAGTGCACAATTTAGGCTGGCTGAAAGAGGATGAGTGGTTCAGTAGGGGAGTTTTCCCAATTTGACTAAGTGTCAGATCAATGAAAGAAATATGGGAAAAAACATGACTCTGATCATGATCACACACTTATATTATTCGATGACACAACATGGAACACTCATAACACATGAAAAAAATCCTCTCCTCAATGTGGCAACTTTGCGACGAATTTCACCAAGTGTGACACAAAAAATACATTTTACGACGACCCTGATGACACTTGTGAGACAATGCTTAAAACTTTGGAAATGAGTGTGGCACATGTTTATATGGTAAGACCAACTCATTTACACAAATATTACCCTTTGAAACCACCAAAAGTATATCTTTTCATTTTTCAACACTCCACATGCTAAAACACGACACTTTGATTTTCTTGCAAATGAGACAAGGACAATTAGAGAAAACACATGCAATGACTCTTGATGCTTGCGACGAAAACATGAAAACTCAAAGTAGGCTCTGAAATTTGGGTGTAGGCCAAAATTTTGGAGGGTGCTATAGAAGCGACAAAAGGATGTCATCCTTCTGAGGCTTGTATGGATACAAGGCATTATCCTTTGCAGACATATAATTTTGAGATAAAAGGGTGCCATTAGCCAAGGGTTGGATCCAAGGATGTCAGGATATTCTTTGGGCACTCAAGGATAACCTGCAGAAAAATTAGAATCAATAGAAATTATATGCAAATTAACAAAGGATAGAAAGGAGTTTTGCAGTGGGATATGTAGTATACCTCTGGCTACAACCATACAAGCAATCCATATTGCAGCATAAAGGAGAAGAAAAGCTGAAAATACAATTCTACATACCCTATTGAGTTATTTAAAAGGTAGGAGAGGTAGATTATGAATTGGAGCTTCTAGCAGAGAGCATAATTCACAATGTATTTCATGTTCCTTGCTTGAACAAGGTTATGGGTAAAAGAATTATATTGGCACTTGGTGAAAGAAAAATCCAATGTTATAATTTATGGTGGAGAAATTTAATTCATGTGATGCGCTTGGAGTCAAGTTTTATAGTGGGAACGATTATTATTTATTTTTCATATTTCCCACTTATAATTTTGACTAAGCCATTCATTTTGGTTGTTAATTATTGGTGTAGTGAAGTTGTATGCTTGGGTATGTTCACATGCACTCCAAAATTATTGTAAACCCTTTATCATTTAAATAAAACAATTTATCCTATTTATGTAATTATTCTTGCATAATATTTATACATTTGTTAAATGGGTCCATGGTGCTTATGTTGAAAGTGCAACAAGATGATGGAGCTTAGTGAAATGAAGTCGCCTTCACTAAGTGGGCCCGCATGCAAATTCTGGCGCAAAGTCTATTTTTAGACTATGTCTATTTTTAGACATATGGAGCATGGTTCGGGGATTCCAGTTTGAGATTCTTGGAGCATTGGTCATGTTGGTAAAAATAGATGGGACTCTATTTTTTGACCTATAGGTCGATAGGTCGAAGTCTATTTTTAGACTGCCTATCCTAAAAATAGGGAAGTCAAATATTATTTACCCTTAATAATATTTGGACTATAAACTTCAGTTTACTCTCTTGGAGCACTTCAGTTCGAGCCTTGGAAGTGGCTCATGCATCTGACAGAGGAATTACGTTATTCCTAAGGGTTTGGTGAGCACATGCATGGTTGACTTCAGTTAGGACTTCAATGGCAGAAGTTTGGTGGAGTTAATGAGACAACTAGTGGAGTTGTGTTCGGTTTAACTTAGTTGAACTAGTTGAGATTAGTTTAACTAGCTAATCAACTAGTAATGAGTGGAGTGAATTAAATATTATTTAATTCATTAATTAGTAACTCATTATTCAACTCAAGAACACATCACTTCACTACAGTGCATGATCAGTTCAGTGGAGACCAGTGAAAGAGGTAGATGAAAGGGTGGAGTTAGCTATCAGTGGCGACATCAGTTGTGCATGAGATTTGCACCACACTTGGAGGAATGGCCCATGATGATTGCGCTGTCAAGCCAAGGAGATTCGAACCTTGGATCTCTATTTAGACAGGCCATGATTGTGCAATAGAGGCAAGGCAATTAGTGGTGAGTTTTGAACCAGTAACCTGTTGACATGTTCAAAACAAAGCTAGTTTGTGTGTAACTTTTATGAGACCCTACATAGCATCTGGCACTTTTGAGGAGTAGGAAACTGATTTTGTTACATGATTTCTCCTTATAACATACATGCCATTAGTTGTACGTGTTTTCAGCTATAGGCTTTCCCCATACATACTGCGTTATATGTGTGATGATTTGATGTTCTTATGATCGCATACCGCTTGTTTTATTTCCGCATGTGTGATGATCTGAAGTAGAAGAGGTTATGTGTTGCATATGAATTCGAAATAGTGTGTGATCAAAAGATAGTCTCATGGATAATTAATCATTATTCAACAAATTTCTACATGGTATCGCAGCTGATGGAAGCAGAGATTGATCATCACAAAGGATTACAAACTTATTTCGGTAGACAGAGTCTGTAAGCGGGCCAGGTAGCCTCTGGATCCATCCTTTCTTTGAAAGGTGATATATCCAGTAAATGCCCCTACAGTCGATCTCTGTGCTAGAAATAATTTGTTCTCATAGATCCAGAAGCAGTTGAGTTTTGAGCTTGGAATTCGAATTTTGCAGCAGTTTGTTTTCTTGGTGCCGGAGTTGAAATGTCTTTCAACGGTTTGCGACTCGAATATGCTCTTGAAGGCAGCTCGAATTATGTTGCATGGAAATATCGGATGGAAGCAGTGTTAGAAGATAATGGTCTGAAGGAGTTCGTGGATGCGGATGTCCCAAAGCCCACTGATGCAGCTTTGGTCGATGCATGGCAAAAGAAGATCGCGAAATGTCGAAGGATCCTGTTGGAGGGCGTGAAGGATCATATTGTATCCACTCGATGAAAGGCTTCTCCATATTTAATGTGGAAAGCTTTGACGGATCTATTCCGCAGTAAGAGCGACTCAAAATAGGGCCGGCGTCCTCAAAGATAAGCTCGTGAACATCAAGATGGAGAAAGGCGACAATATCGCCAAATACCTCACGAAGTTCACTCACGCAGATGAGCTGGAAGTGTGGGGGTGACTATCGAAGACGAGGACATGGTTGACTATTAAAAAGCCACTGAAATAGTCATCAAAAGCATACCTTTTTAGTACTCCACAGCCGGGATGGGAGAGACTGTGGTCTGATCTCGTGCAAGAGGAGATCCCGCGAAATTCAAGAGATGGATCTTCATCAAAGGGAGCTGATGAAGAAAACTACGCTTTGGCTGCCAAAGCAAAGAAGGGGAAGAGCAAGAAAACTTCTCATTCCGGTGCTAAGGGCAAGAAGCAAGACATGTCTAAGGTGAAGCGTTTTCACTGTCACCAACATGGACATTATGCCACAAATTGTCCGCAAAAGAAGAAAAACAAGCAAGCGGGAATATCTGCAGATGGAGAGGCTTTGGCCTCGCAGTTCGAGCTTGAATTTTCGCTGATCGCATGCTTGGTATCAAGTGTGATGGGATCAGTGTGGTTCTTGGACAGTGGTGCGTCATTCCACATGACGGGAGATCGAGATTTGTTTTCAGATCTGGAGGACAAAGATCTGGGCGTGCACATCGAGATGGGCGATGATGGTAGATACAGTGCGACTGGTATCGGTACCATTTCCTTTGAGAGGGAGTTTGGTAAACCTTTCATATTGAAGGAAGTTTTGCATGTTCCAGGATTGATGAAGAACCTGATCTCTGTGGCGATGTTGGAAGACAAGAGGTATGATGTGGTCTTCAGCGAAGGAAAAGCCTTCCTGCGCAGTAAGACTACTGGAGAGACCCGGAAGATAGGGGTTCGAGTCAAGAACCTTTATCAGTTGCAAGTAGATGGCTACGCAGCAATGGCATGCAAGGCGGGAGAAGTGGTGAGCCAGGATGATGAGGGCGAACTGTGGCACAGGCGATTGGGCCACCTTCACCATGGAGCTTTGAAGATCCTGCAGCAGATTTCTACTGGGCTTCCTAAGGGCACTCTTGCGCAGTCAGATCAGTGCAAGGGGTGTACCTTGGGAAAATATGTGAAAGCCACCTTTCACGAGAAGGATAGTCGCGCCACGACGATCCTTGAGAGAGTTCACACAAACGTGTGTGGTCCTTTCTCAGTAGCTTCGACAGCAAAGCACAAGTACTACGTGATCTTTGTTGATGATTTCTCTCGAAAGTGCTGGATCTTCTTCATGCAGAAGAAGAGCGAGACATACTCTAAGTTCTGTGAGTTCAAAGCACTGGTCGAGAAGGAATCGGGGAAGAAGGTGAAGACTCTTAGGAGCGACAATGGTGGTGAATTCATCTCGGCTGAATTCAAGGACTTTGCAGCGCAAAAGGGATTCGGAGAGAGATCATCGCACCCCATAACCCACAACAAAACGGGGTGGCTGAGCGGAAGAACAGAACTATTGTGGGTGCTGCACGGGAAATGTTGCATGATCAGGGCCTACCCCTTCATTTGTGGGCTGAGGCATGCAATACAGCGGTATATGTGCAGAACCGTTGTCCTCACAAGATTCTTGGCAGGAGTACACCAGAGGAGGCTTATTCTGGCAAGAGGCCTAACATTTCCCATTTGCGGATTTTTGGTTCTCCTGTCTACATGCATGTGACGATGGATGCTAGAAAGAAGCTGGATCCAACTGCAGAGGTTGGAATATTTGTGGGGTACACTAATATGCCCCAGAAATATCGGGTGTATGTGCCAGACAGTCGCAAGACTGTTGTGCAACGGGATATCAAATTTCAGGAGGAGAAAGCCATGCAGTGGTCGCTTGAGAGGGAGCCACACTTGCATGCAGATGAGGAGCTGTTATCTCCTAAGGATGAGTCTCAGGATGTGGATCAGCCACAAGATGAGATTCATGGAGTGGAAGAAACCACTCATGCAGCGCCAACCATCAGAGGGCGCAAGCGCACTACAGAAGCTGAGCGACTGGCTCAAGATGCAGAGAAGGTTGTAGGACCACCTATAGCACAGCGCAGACAGAGACAGTCACCGGATCGGTACACTGGATACATGGCTCTTATGAGTCAATGTGTTGTGACAGAGCCATCCTCTTTTGAGGAAGCTGTGGAGGAACCCGCATGGGTTGATGCCATGATCGAAGAGTATGATTCGATCATCAGGAACAGTGCATGGGAGATTGTCCCAAGACCGGTTGGGAAATCAGTTGTAGGTTCGCGATGGATCTACAAGGTGAAGCAGGCGGCTGACGGGAGTGTGGAAAAGTACAAGGCGAGATTTGTCGCCCGTGGCTTCTCACAGATCGAGGGGATTGACTATGAGGAGAATTTTGCACCTGTCGCAAGGTACTCTTCCATACGGACGATCCTTGCTCTCTCAGCGCAGATGGGGTGGCACATTCATCAGATGGATGTGAAGACTGCGTTCCTCAACGGAGTCATTGAGGAGGAGGTGTACATAGAGCAGCCTGAAGGTTTCTAGATCTTCAGCAGCGAGTCGCATGTGTGCAGACTCAAGAGAGTGTTGTATGGGTTGAAACAAGCACCTCGTGCTTGGTACACACGGATAGACATTTATTTCACCGGACTTGGATTCTCAAAGAGTGAGGCGGATCCTAACCTATACCAGATTTTGGTGGAGGGAAAGTTGCTGATCATTGTACTTTATGTAGATGATTTGATTTTTGACACGTGATGAACTGTTGATACACTCATGCAAGGCTGATCTTGCAAGGAAGTTTGAGATGAAGGAATTGGGCCTCCTTCATTATTTCCCGGGATTGGAAATTTGGCAGCGCAGTGATGGATTGTTTGTGTCTCAAGGCAAGTATGCTCAGGAGATATTGGAGAAGTTCAACATGCATGGCTGCAAGCCTATCAACACTCCTCTTCCTGGTGGATGGAGAAAAGAGGATGCTACATCGGCAGAGGTAGTGGATGCCACTGTTTACTGACAGTTGGTGGGGTCGCTTATGTATCCGGTCAACACACGACCCGAACCTGACATATGCTACGTCGTTAACCAACTTTTCGCAAGCTATGGTTAAGCCACCAAGCTCTTTTGGAAGGCAGGAAAGCATGTATTGAGGTATCTCAGAGGCACATCGGGATATGGACTTTGGTACAGACAGTCAGATGAGGTGAAGCTGTGTGGCTTCACGGATGCAGATTGGGCAGGGAGCCCAACGGACAGAAAGAGCACATCTGGAGGGATTTTCAGTATCGGGTCGACAGCAGTTTCTTGGTACAGCAGGAAGCAGAGATCTGTGGCACTCAGTTCAACAGAGGCCGAGTATATGGCAGCGAGTTTGGCTGCATGCGAGGCTATATGGATGAGGAAGATCCTGGTCGGGTTGTTCGGGTCACACTTGGAGCCTACTGTGATTTATTGTGATAACCAGAGTTGCATTAAACTCTCGGCTAATCCAGTATTTCATGACAGATCCAAACACATCGACATCAGGTACCATCATATTAGAGATTGTGTGCAGCGGAGAATCATGTTACTTTCATACATTCCCATGGAGGATCAGGATGTTGACATCTTGACGAAGGCGCTCACCGTGATAGTACCCCGAGTTCCAATAATGCAGATATGGGTTGCATTGAATCCATATCTTGCTGAGAGGGAGTGTTGAAAATGCGGGGTAAGATGATGGAGCCTAGTGAAATGAAGTCGCCTTCACTAGGTGGGCCCGCAGGCTATTTTTGGCGCAAAGTCTATTTTTAGACTATGTCTATTTTTAGACATATGGATCATGTACTGGGAGTTGCAGTATGCTATTCTTGGAGGATTGGTCATGTTGGTAAAAATAGATGGACCTCTATTTTTAGACATTAGGTGGTATCTATTTTTAGACTGCCGGGCTAAAAATAGAACAGTCAAATATTATTTACCCTTAATAATATTTGGACTCTAAACTTCATTTTACTCTCTTGGAGCACTTCAGTTTGACCCCCGGAGGTGGGGCATGCAGCTGACATGAGGATTTACGCTATTCCCATGGTTTTGGTGAGCTCATGCATGATAGACTTCAGTTAGACTCATGTGGCAGAGTTTTGGTGGAGTTGATTGAGGAGTTAATGGAGATTGTGTTCCGGTTAACTAGTTGAACTAGTTGTGATCAGTTTAACTGGCGATTACACTAGAGATGAGTTGGATGAATTAAATATTATTTAATTCACTAATATTAACTCATTATTCAACTAAAGAACACATCAGTTAACTCAGTGCATGGACAGTTCAGTGGAGATCAGTGAAAGAGGTAGATGAAAGGGTGAGATCGACAGCAGTTGTATATTAGTTGTGCATGAGATTTGCACAATCAGTGGGATGAGAGTGCCAGTGATGATTGCGCTGTTCAATCAAGGTGAATTCGAACTTGGTTCAGCTACATTCACACTTTGTATTGCGCAGTAGAGGCAGGCAGACTTGTGGAGGAGTTTTGAACCCGTAACCTGTTCAAAACTGAGCTAGTTTGTGTGTAGCTTTTGGAGACAGTACTGAGTACTTGTGAGGAGTATTGTATTGTGTAAAGTTACATGTTTCTCATCCATTATATGATACATATAGCTGGGGGTTTTCAGCTATAAGCTTTCCCCATACATGCTGCGTTCTATGTGTGTGAATTGATGTTCTGTCACTTGTTTTATTTTCCGCATGTGATGATTAATTTATAGAAGAGATTGTGTTATGCAGCAAATCGAATTTGTGTATGATCGGGATAATCTCGGTGCTTGAATCTTCATTATTCAGCAAATTTCTACATGTCAAAGATCAGATCAGGACTTTGAGTATAAATAAATGTAGATATGGATAAACTAAGCCTTATCCTAACTGTTAGATTGACTTAGAAAACTAAACTTGACTAATAACAACTAGTTTTATCTAATTAATTAATTTTTTAATCTATAGTGTTAATCTATCCATATATAGCTATTTTTATTTAATTTAATTAATTTCTTAATTAATTTTATTTGTTTTATATGTATCTATCTTATATTATTTTCTTCTTATATTTTTACAGAAAGAATTCTATAATATATAATACTATTAATACATTGATACATTAATATAATACAATTAATACAATCTATGATGATGATGATGGTTAATGTCCACTGAGACCATTCTTTGGTCTATCAGACCTAAAGAAAAGAGTTATGTAATTTGATTTAAGATTTTATTCCTATGCTCAAAAAGCTTGGAGAGAAGCCTCCCGAGCTCACTATAATTTTGACATCTTAAAAGGCTAGGAAGGTCAGTATTGCAAAAAAGATTATGAAATTGAGCTCTAATGTGGTTGTAGACGGGGCACTCTAAGAAGAAGTGATTTTCATCCTCGACGTTCATATTCTCACAGAGATGGCAGATCCTTTCCATCCATGGTGTTTTAGGAATTGTCCAACGACCTGTTTCACTATGGAGCTCATGAGAGTTCTTTCTAATCTTGGCTATATTAATTTTCTTCTTTGAGTTAGTTAAAACAGAGAGATACTTTTGATCTTCTAAGGTGGGGTTGATGACCTCCTTATAATACCTTAATTTTCTTTTAGCTGCTAGATCTTTCTCGCACCACATTTTTTCTTTGAACTTAGAAGTAGCATTTTTTTTAATGTTATTGATGTTTTGAAATGCAACATTCTCGTTGATCTCCTAATGTTTTAACCATGCCATGGTGTCTTTATACCAACCTCATTTAAGCCTTAGGTGATTTTGGCTGGAATTTAAAGCTAGCTTAGGAAGTCTATGGTCTCCTATGCTATTGAGCTTGTGCTTGTACAACAGAAGCCTAGTCATAGCTAGGCTCTTGGTAGGGGAAATACCCACTTCTATAAGGAGAATAGGATATGGTTTATTTCTTTTAATTTTAAGGTTATACGTTATAAACGCTTCAGGATTTTCTCAATATTTCTCCAGGATTCTCTAGAGATGTTGCAACCCCAAACCTCACATCCATATAAGATAACAGGAGTGACTAAAGTTTCAAAGAGGAACTTTTTTCTATCCCACATTACAAGGTTTTCTGTTTTACAATTATTTTCAAGACCAAAATAAGGTTTCCACCCCCCATTAATCCTTTTTTGAATGCTATATTTCCAGTTGAGCTTGTGATGAATATCAATTCCTGGGTACTTGTAAGAAGACACTTCCTCCAAGTTACTATTGTCATACATAAAATTAGCATAAGTGTCCTTCTTGGATTTGATAATCATAACATTTATTTTTTCAGTGTTAACAGACATACCCATGGTAGAGTAGAAATCCTTAAGAAGTTTAAGTTGCTTATCATTGCAACCTATATCAATAAAATTTCAAATATTTATTATTTCATATTTTTACATTTATATTCTTTTTTATCATTTAATTAAATTAGATCAAATTAATATATATTTATTATAATTATGAAATTATCTTTTTTCAATTATTAAAAAATACATTATATAACAATTTACAGAAAAAGGTCACTCATGTAATACACATAATAGATATTACTCGATATTGCTAAGTTTTATTATTATTAACTTTAATTTTTTCAATATTTCTGCTTTTTATTAATATTAATAACTATATATATATATTAACTGGAACATTTATGTTTTATTGATAAAAGACAGGTTGGGCGAAGCCTAATCAACCATTACAATTTGCAGATTTGACTTGGGCACTTTTTCTGGTTAGGGAATAATTGCCATGATCGAAGCATTTATGCTAATCATTCCATTTTGTAGGGTGCATCCTATATTTGCCAATCTATCTGCTTCCTTGTTTAATTCTCTGAGGATGTGGAAAATTTGAACCGAGGGGAATTCCTTCAGAATTCTATTCACTCTTGAAAGTTGTTTGTTTAGCGTTGGATCCTTGAGCCCTTTCTTGCTTATTATTGATTTTATAGACAATTCTGAATCTCCAAAGATTAGGATTTCGCTTGGATTTTCTTTTCTGGCCATTTGACAAGCTTTTAAAAGACTGAGAGCTTCTGCTTGGTTGTTGTTTTTCAGTCCAAGTCCCCAACTGAAGTCATCTTTTCTACCATTCAGATAGAAGATTGCCCCTCCTGCTCCTGACCTCCCTGGATTGCCTTTTGAGGCTCCATCGAAGAAGATAGTGCACTTGCCCTGGGATTTCCACCACTGCTGGAATCTGTCCTCAGGTTCTCGAATCTGCCATCTTTCCTTATGGATTGGACGTGTGATTGCTGGAGGTCTGGCCTTGCAGGAGTAAGCATCCAACCACACCCTTTCTTCAATTCGGAGGGAGTTTTCATCTTTGACCGAAGAATGGTTCAGAGTTTCTAGGAGGAGTTTCTTTGCCTGATCCGCCACTTTTGCTGCAGGCAATTCATTTTGATTGAAAATGATTTCATTCTGGGCTAGCCATAACTTCTAGCAGACGTACTTAGGGGCAGCAATCCACACCTTGTGCCATAAATATTTGCCAGAAATATTGTGAGGATAGATGGCTTTCCAAGTGGAGAACATGGCAGCAATCGAACATTGTGTTGGAGGACTCACAGTCAGTCTGGTCAGGAAGATGGACCAGACCTCCTTTGCATACTCACAATCTATAAACATGTGTTCTGAGTTTTCCAAGGCGTTATTTCAGAGAGCACATCGATATGGGCCTGCTATATTCCTTTTACACATATTTTATACTGTCAGGATTTTATTGTGGAACAGAGTCCAGAAGAAGAAATTGATCTTGGGGATGCTGAAGCTGTCCTAGACCTGTTTCCACACTGATTCCGGGTGTGGTGAATCCTTTTTACTTTGCATCTGTAAGTACCCTTGGCTTGCTGTGTACACCCCCATCTTACCCCATCCCCAGGAGTCTTCTTCGTCTGTATGCACTGGAGAAAAATCAGAGATTGCATCTATAAGGGCATTTAACTAGGGTTTTAGATGCACTGGTTTTTTAGGAAAAATCCAGCGCTGCCAATTTCCTTTGGTGTCCCAACCTGAAATGTCCTCAATTTTCTAGATTCCTTTTGTGTGTAACCAGACTCGTATCTCTGAGATTTCATTGTTTTTTTCTATAGGGGGATGACCCATGACTCTGTCTCTCCATAGCAATGTATTTTTTCCATTCCCAGGAATTCTGTACAGGTGGGATCTGAAAAATTCGATGCCTTTGCTGCACAGCTTCCAAGCCTGCGTTCCTTTTGGGGCTTTCTCCATAATGAAGGATTTAATTGACTGGTTTTTGAGGTATTTAAGCTTTAATATCTGGCTGACTGGGTGATTAGGCTCAGCGAAAAGCTGCCACAATTATTTGCAGCCCAAAGAAAAGTTTTCTTGCAGAGGATCACGGATTTGTAGGCCGCCTTCCACAAGTGGTCATTTCGTTGTTTCCCAGTTTATTAAATGAAATCTGTTGCTATTTCCACGTCCACCATTCCACAGAAAATTGCACATGAGACTGGAGATTTGGTATGAGATTTTTTTTGGGGCCAGCATTAAAGAAGCCTGATATGTGGGCAGAGCTGAAAGAACTGATCTGATGAGCGTGAGTTTTCCTCCTGTGATGAGCCAAAAGCCACCCCACGCAGCAATCTTTTTTTTGAATTTTGAGATCACCTCCTCCCACAGATGGTTTCTGTTGGATCCCAGCGTTATTGGGAGGCCCAAATATTTTATTTTATCCCAATCTACATGTCCATTAAAGCCCAGATCGTTGGCTATTTTTTAAATTGTGTACTTCTCTGTATTCCATCCGTATACAATGCTTTTCCTCTCACTGATTAGTGCTCCAGAGATGCTACAAAATTTTTGAAGAATGGTTCTGAAGGAGCTAGCTATTCTTGGAGAAGCACCCCCGAGAAAAAGTGAGTCATCAACGAAAAGCGTATGATTCACTGGGGCAATTCCTTTCTCAATTCTGATCCCAGGAATGCTGCCATTTTGTTTTTCCAAGGTCAGCTTTCTGCTCAGGGAGTCTGCCATCAGAATGTAGAGAAATGGTGAAAGAGGACAGCCCTGCCTCAAACCCCTGGTGGCTAAAAAGAATTCAGCTGGTCTTCCATTTACCATTGGGGCAATCCAGATCTTCTCTAGACAAGCTTTGATTAGGTTGATGAAGTCTTGGTTAAATCCGAAGGATGAGAGTACCCTGTACAGGAAAGAGCAGTTAACTCTATCAAAAGCATTGCACATAACCAGTTTTATAAGCATACCTTGTTCTTTGCGTGAATGGCTGGAATGCAGGGCTTCTTGAACCTGGATGACGTTGTCCAGGATATGTCTTCCTTTCAAAAATCCCCCTTGGGCTGGAGAAATTAGTTTTTGCAGAAGAGGTTTGATTCTATTCGCCAGAAGTTTGGCCACAATCTTGTAAGACGAATTGCAAAGTGAGATCGGCCTGTATCTATCAAATGAACCTAGGTTTGCTTCCTTGGGGATTAAGGCGAGAAAGGTGGAATTTATTTCACCTCCAACCTTTGCCTTCCTCATAAAACCATGTATCATTATGAGGAGATCAGATTTGATAAGCTCCCAGCAAATTCTGTAAAAGTGGATTGAAAATCCATCAGGTCCAGGTGCTTTGTCTGGCTCCATGGACCAAACAATATTTGAAATTTCTTCTTTCATGACTGGGCTCATAAGAGTTTCATTATCTTCTATGCTGAGTAGCTTTGGAATATTTGTGAGGAATTCTGATATGTCCTCCTCACTCCCATCCCTTTCTGCACTAAGAAGATTCTGAAAGTGCTTCACTGCAGCTTCCTTGATTTGGGAAAATCCTTTGCACACCTGTCCACTAGATGTGGTGATTTCTGCTATACAGTTTCGTGAAAGTTGAGCCCTGTACTGTCTATGGAAATATGTGGTGTTTCTATCCCCAGATTTGAGCCACAAACTGCGAGACTTTAAGCGCCAATACTCTTCTTCGCTTCTAAAGGAGTAATATGTTTTCCTTTGAGCAGATTTTTCTTTATCTAAGTCCATGGGAGAAATATCTTTCTCTTCCAATTCAAATTGGATTTCTTCCAGCTGAAGGACTGCCTCTTTCCTCTGACTGGTGGGGGAATTCATGGACTTCTTTATCCATTCTTTTAGGGCCTTCTTTGCATTTTTCATGTTTTGTCCCCACACAAAGCTTGGGGAGCCTAAAACATCTATTCTCCAAGCTGTTTGAAATGTTTCAAAAAACCCTTCTCTTCCAGCCCAGAGAGGACTGAAGCGAAAGGGGAGTGGACCTAAATCTTCTTCTTCTTTCAGGAAAAAAAGGATTGGTTTGTGGTCCGAGGTGAGTTTAGGAATAATCTTGGTGAAAACTATTCTTTTGTCCATCATGATAGAGCTGCTGGTGAGAAATATGTCCAGCCTTGCTGATATGTGGTTTTCCCCTATTCTGTTGTTGGTCCAGGTGTATTCTCCTTTCACTGGCTTGAAGTCTACTAAGTCCCACTGAAGGATCAGATTTTCCACTGTGGAGAGGAAAGGATCCCTTGAGAAGGTCCCTCCTCTCTTCTCTTTGGGGTCTAGAATTATGTTCAGGTCGCCTCCTATGACTATATTCATAGGATTGAGAAACTCTAAATAATCTGAGAGTGTCTTCCAGCACTCTTTCTTTTCATCATAGTGTACAAGGACATACATATTAAACAGAGCTAGCATGAGGTTGCTTGCAGTATGGCGCAATTCAGTATAAATCGAATGTTGAGTCTCAAATGATCTTTCTAAAGAAAAGGAGTTTTTTGACCAGAATGTGCCTATTCCTCCAGCCAAACCTCTAGCGCTGACAACCTTTCCAGAATCAAATTTCCATTTTATATTACTAGTATTTAGAAGGATCTCCCCTTCTATTTTTGTCTCTTGGAGCATGAGAATGTTTGTGGATTCCATTTTCAATAAATCTTTAATGGCGTCTGCCTTAGTGGGATTTCCCAAACCCCTGCAGTTCTAAGAGACCAGCTGCATCATTTACAACTTGTCGGGGTAGGTCCACCTCCCTTGGGGACCCTAGGTCTGGTGTTCCTCCCGAGGGTCATCTCAATGGTGGCTTGACTGCCAAGGGTTTTTTTTCTTTCTGTCTCTTCTTCCCTGGTTTCCTTGTTTGATCTCCTTCCAACTCTTTTTGATAGCCTTTCGAAGGTCTCATCATCTGACGAGCCTGCATTTTCTGTGTTCTTCTTCTTTTGTTTGATTATATCAACATATGAAGGAGAAGAAGTATTACATGGATTCAGGTTTGGAGTGTTACCTGGCTCTAGAGAGTCGGTATTGTTCAACTGAGGAAGGTCGTCCTGATCTGCCTCTGGAGGATCTGAGAGTGATTTGAGGGATTCAAAGGGATTTTTGTCCTCCATGATGCTAATGGTTTCCTTGCTTCCATTGTTTTGAGTGCTTGCACTTTCTTGCCCTGATTTGTTCCCTGTCTCTTTGGCTTTGTTTTTGTTATTCTTCCTGCTAATTGCTGTTTTATTTGCTTGTTTCCATTGTTCTCCTTTTTCTTTCTCTGATGTATCCTCATTTTTTTTTTTACAGTATCTTGCAAAATGCCTGTATTCGTGGTAGTGTCGACATTTAAAGGGTAGTTGTTCATAGTCGAGCTCTTGGATGTGAGTCCAATCGGCCACCGAGAGTTTGATGACTTCAGGTAGCCCGGTTTCCAGGTCGACCTCTACACATATGCGGGCATAGGATAATTGATCCTTCTTCGGGGCCTGATCTATGTATCTGCCTAGAGCATTACCAATGGATTGCAGTGAACTCTGACTTCAGCAGTGGAGGGGAAGGTGAGGGAGACGCACCCATACAGGTATAGCCGTGGGCACATCTTGTGCTGGATCAAAGTCTGGGGACCACTTATTCAAGTAGAGCCCTTGGGGGCCCATGAAGTATGGCCCATTTCTGAAGATCAGGCTTCTATCGTCCACATTGTCAAACACAAAAACGAAGAATCCTTTGCCTACAAAATGGCTTTTTATTCCTTCCTTTACCAGTGGTATCCAGTTTTGTTTGACCCATTCTTCTACTGCTTTCGGGGATGGCCATAACCCTGTGAACTGACCGATGAGACCTATTTCGGCTAGGTTTAGCGCAGTTCTGCAAGTTTCTTCCACCGAGAGAGTCACCATGGGGATGTTTTCCAGTTTTTTAACAAACTTTTGCTGAGAAGCAGATGTCGGGCGTTTTCCAGTAGTAGTAATAAGTGATATGAACGCTTCGAGTTCAGAACGTGGGAGAGAGGAAGCATTAGGGCCGCTTCCATGGCCCATAGAGGGGATCACGCGATGGAGAAAGGCTCCAACCGGACGTGGCTAGGGCAATAGCAAGGCTCCCATGCGAAAACGCAGGGCCGAATTCCTTTATGATAAAAAGAGACCGAGCAAAGCAGATCTAGCCCGGTGTGCCGCGCCTCCGGCCCAAAGCGCCGCACCCCTCCTAAGCGCCGCGTAGGTTCAAAAAACCACGCGAAGAGACGGTCCAGAGCGCCGTGCATGCCTAATGCGTCGCACCGGCAGCCCGATGCGCCGCACACAGCTGCTTGACGCAGACTGAAGCCCTAGAATTGCAGAGCCGAGAAAGTCCAGACTAAAACCAAAATTAATATTAATAAATATTGATAAATATAAATGTTTAGAATTAAAATATAAAGTATTAATATTAATATTAATATTATTACTATTACAAATATTTTCATAATTAATATTAATTTTTAATAATAAACATTGATATTAACATTAATAATAAATATAAAAATTTCAAATTAAATAAAAAATTATTAATATTAAAATTAAATATCAATATCTCTTTTATTTTTAATTAACATTCATAATAATTAATATTATTATTAATAAAAAACACATGTGTTAATATTCAACGTAGAAATTTATATAAAAGTAAATTTCACATTTATACATTAATGTTAACATTTACGATAAACATCAATATAGATATTTCATTAAAGAATAGGATTGATAACTTTGGGTTTATTTAGGTTCTATGAAATTAGAATTTAACTTTATGTCTTTTTAGGTTCATTGATAGAATTTAAAAAATTGGTATTTTTATATCATTTGGTCCATATAGCATTATGTTATTTTATAAAGCTAGCTTTATAACATAATGCTTTTTAATATTAAAAAAAAATGTTTTAAGTTAATATTTATATTGAAAATCAAACATTTACATCAATATTAAACATAGACATTAATAAAGACATAAAAATAGATTTATTAAGATTAACAATATTGGAATATTAACATTAGGTTTATAAAATTCTGATTTCTTTTTAACTATTGTAATAATGTTCTTATGGCTCATATGATTTTATACATTATGTATTTATGGATTTTGCTATATTTGTAGATGGAAAATTCCTTATGTATGTTAATTTTAATTCTATTCACCATTAATTGAAAATTGTTTTGTTGATATCATGTGTCTTTTCTTTTATGTTAGCTGATTTCCTTGTTTTATCATTGATCCAACTATTTGGAGTTGTATTCCATTTGAAATTCTTGAAATTGTCTTTGTTTAGCTCCCTTTATTGGTTCTCATAAAGTTTAGCATAGTTTGTAAGCAATGCAAAAATGTTTTGCAAAATCCGTCTTTCATATTGGGTTGCAAGCATGTGTCTACAAATGAATTTGGATTTATGGTTCCTTTCCTCACTAACGAAGAGAATTATTTTGTTGTTGAATACCTTAATCAGAATGGGCGCATATCTCATTTTCATTTGTAATTCATATATTCAAGATACAAAGTAGAATCTACCGTTGGACCAATGGTAGTTCTATCCTTACCAAAATAATTCTCCCATTCACGAAACTATTTTGTAATGAATCCATTTACAAAGGCCTTAAAAAACATTGGGCGAATACAAATTGGAGACTAGGGATTCTTTTCGTTATTAGAAAATGTAAGCAACAAGAAATATGTCTAGGTTGTTCTAAAACATATCTATGATAGAATGCAGTCTAAATTTTATATTTACAGTAGTCTTCATAGGGTTTGGTGAAGGGTTGATATTCCATTTGGTGGCACTTCACCCCATAATAATGGAGTGTTTATAAAATTAAATTGTTTTGGCTCTATCTGGACATAGAGTATGAAGAGTATCCTCGATGTGGATATACAATCTACTGGTTTGATGTAGTAAAAAATGAATGGTGTTTCATTTGTTTCAGTCACTGACATATGGTGTATGTCATTAGATGCAAGAACAAGCTTATATGTCTTATCAATGATGGCTCCACTTCTGTATGGTCAATTGAAGAAATAGATAATTTCCAATTTGGTCACACGTGTGTTGAACGAAGAATTGACTACTTTGAGGATGATTGGGGCTTGATATGGAAGTTGTTGGAAGAAATTTCTACATATATAAATAGAAAATGTCCTAGTTATCTTCCATTTCGAACAGTCCAAGGTGTGGTTCTTACGTGCAACTGCAGTGAAGTTCCTTTCCTATTATATGAAATGATGACTGGCCTTTGTTTTCCAATAGATATTGATAATTAACCTAATCAACAGATGTATGGGTTTTGGTCTCCAACGCTGCACGAGTGAAATGATTTGACCGATTCTGAAAATGTTTTTGCAATTGCTCCCCGTATGGATTCTATTGATGAGATTCCACCATTAGATATGGACATGGAGAGTTAGGTTATTAGTCATGCTAGGATTTCTTATATATATATATATATATATATATATATATATATATATTTCCTTTTATATTCTCTCTGTCCTTGTGGAAAATATTTCCATTTATTTTTACTTTACATACTTTTGGGTATGTATGCTAAGACTTTAAAATTACAATTCTATGGATATTTATATGGCTCCATTATGATGGGGTGTTTTCTATATGTGTATGTATCGGATGTTGGATATTTAATTTCATTGCAATTTTCTCGAAAATATTTATTTTTGTGTCACCTTTAGTTATCTTAATTGCATTTGAATGTGTTTGGATGCTATCAATTTTTCTTTGTTTTTATAATTATAATTATTGTGGCTTATTTTATACATGGTGTTTGCATTAGTTTTTTCTCATTGGTTCTCAAACAATGTTATATATTTAGGTACATTTTATTATTAAATTTATATTTTGATGGTATATAGTTCCAAATATTTAGATATATTTTCAATTCATATAATTCTTATATTATTTTGTTCTAGTTATATGGGTTTCCCATTACAATTCTAATATGAGACATGAAATTTTAGGCTTTCTTTTTTTAGCCATTCGAAAAAATCTATTTCTCTTTTTAGGCATTTGGAAAAATCCTCTTATGTTTTCATAACTTTATATGGTTGGAAAAAGACCATATACGCTTTTAATGTTTTTATGTGGTTGGAAAAAAAAATGTGTTCCTTTTCCATTTTTCTGTGTTTATTTATATTGGATATATTATATGTTCCATGTTTATGGTTCCATAATAAATATGTTATTATTCATTGTAGACATGTCATCTGAAGGCACAAGCAAGCGTATAAGAAAAAAGGAATTCGTTACCAGCATCGCATGACAAGTCTAATGAAATTCATCGTTTACGATATCAAAAAAATAAGGACACAATAAATGAGCATAGGAGAGCTACATATCATAGAAGAATGAGTGAAACCACTCTTCAAAATGATTTTATGATTCGTCATCAGTATCGTACTATTGATGATATCATGGAAAAAACATTTCCTCTTGATAGTTCATTGCCAGAATATGCTCCTCCTCATCATAATTATGTTTTTCGATGCTCTTGTGAAAATTTTCAAAATATTGGGGAAACATCTCGCATTAGGGAAGAACATCATATTGATAATGTGGATTCAAATTTTCACCCTAACCCTTCTATCTCCACAATTGCATCTTTTGAGCAAGGCTAAAGGTTGAAAAATATCCATGGTGGAGGCAATTATGACATTGTATGTGATGACTTGAATGATAGTTTGATTGGCCATTTGTTTGATAATTTCAAGCTAGTTGGTCAAAGCATCATATCGTCCAATCTCCCTTTTCAAAATAATGTTGTCCCATGAACAGAATCAGTCATCCTTAATAGCATTTCATGTGGAACAGTGGAGGTAACATGACAGTTACTGCAACAGTGGTTTTTTTATTACATTCCTCTATTTACAATTTGTTTTTACTAAACTTATAATGTATTTTATTCTCTTGGAATAGGATACACCTCATTTTAATAGAGTTCTAGAAATTAACTCCCCAAGTCTTACATATAATAATTTGATAATTGAAGATGAAGCACGTCATAGCCTTCCACTGGATTCCCCCCGACAATCAAATCAACAAACTAATGTAAATTTTCAATGTATTTGATTTGATTTTTCATTTTTTGAATTTTTAGTAGGTTGGACATGAATTTTATTACATAATTTGTTTTCTTCAAACAAGACACAACTCATTTCAATAGAGACATACAAATTAACTTCATAGATGTTCCATCTAATAATATTATAAGTGAAGAGGAACCATCTCATAGCGTTCATCCATATCGCCAAATAAATGTAAATGTTGAATGAATTTGATATTTTCCTCATTTTTTCATTTATTGTTAGCTGCAAAATTTTAAATCTTTATTGGTTGGAAATTTAGTTTTATAATGAATTTTATTTTTTGGAAATAAGAAACAACTCATTTGAATAGAGGCATCGAACCCAAATCCCCAAATATTCTATCCACTGATGTTAAAAGTGAAGAGAAACCATCTCGTACCCTTCATCCACATCACCAAAAAAATGTAAATATTGAATGAATTTTATTTTATTTTCATTTTTTCATTTATAATTGGTTGGACATTAAATTTTAAAAAAAATTATCCTAAAGAAACCTTATCATCCTCTCAGGTTCCTGAAATGCAGATCATAAATTTGGAAATACCATGTCATATATCTGTTCCACATATTCCAAATTTGGGAAGGGAATCTCATGGTGCTGAAAATCAAGTACATTTTAGAAGAAATTATACCCTTCCATGTCATTCTCCACATGGTCCAACTGATACAAATCATATTAATTTTGATAAAAAAATTATTACAGTGCATAAAATATTTCGAGAAAAGATAGATATCTTGTCGTTTGTCCACATATGCCACGTCTGCCAAGAATCATATCCCGAAATCCAAGTTTTGAGAGATTCTGAAGGACTTGTTAGCATACAACGTAAGAATGAAAGAGGTTCCCATTGATTTTCTGGATATAATAACATGGATCATGGTGAGAAACCTCATATTTTAAGAGTTCTTATTCAAGTTGAAGAAATTTTAATAGCACGTGTAAATCTATTTGGTAAGTGACACATGCTCGAGGTGGGCAATATAAGTATGGCGTACACACAATTAGCTTTCCCCAAGATATTTCTACAATTGCACAAAGTCTTCCCCGACATGTTGAAGATATTGACTTTCTAATTGTGAGGAGACATGTCGCTCAGTCTAAATATTATGAATTTTATGTCAAAAGATCTCAAGTTATGGCTGCATTTCTTTTCAAAATTGAACATGATCGATATCAAGATGTTGTAATTGACTATGATTCAGTGAATGCTCTGCTTGAAAGATCAACAGATGTCTCCTCCAGGCTTAAATTTTTTGATTGTGGTATTGAATAATCTGAGATCAATGCAACTAATAATTAAGGGTTTCCTCTTGAGCATTTTCCTTCTCATCCTTCTTCTTTTGTTTCTCTCCTACCCAATGAATGGAGAGAAGTGGAAGAAATTAGAACATTTCTTGATAATGTTGATTCTTCACATGTTCAAGAAATGGATTTTCCTAGTATTGGAACATCTCTGGTGAATGAATATAATACTGAGGGGTTATTAGATATGGAATTCCCCACATTGTTCCCCACTGGTGATGCTGATTGGTTGCAACCACGCATTTGTACTATTGAACTTCATGAGTACGCATTGCATATTCTTAAATATTATGATCAGAGGTTTTGAAGCCATCCTCGCTTTCGATATTACCTATTGAACATGATAATGCGACATTGGAGCCAAGAAACTACTTCAGCTTTTGTGAAGAAAAATTTACATGATAACTCCCAACAGCAACTGAAAACTTGCGTCACCAACTTTTTGAATTACCAGATAATAAGTTGGTTAAGTATCTTATGCGGTTTGGTTATTCTCTAAGCAGTACATGGGCATACTAGACTAAATTTCAGGCTGAATTGACTAGCATGATTACTCAGTTGGGATGTTCATCTTTTTTTTACTTTGAGTGCAACTGACACAAACTGGCCAGAGTTGCATAGCCTCATTCTTGTACCCTCACATTCTTGTTCCTTAAATGAGCATCATATGAAAATTGAGAATGTTATCCAGTACCCTTATATTGTTTCCACATTTATGTACCATAGATTCAATATATTTTGAGAGGAAGTTATCCAAAAATATCTTAAAGCGAAAGGCTTCTGGTATAGGACTGTTTTGTTGAATTTATTTTCTATTTATTGTCAATTTCTTATTATGGTTCTATTTATATTTTTTGTTGTAACTATATATTCATTTTCTTCATAAATGAGTGGCAACATAGAGGTTCAACACATATCCATGGTTTCCTATGGTTGCAAGGAGCTCCTGACATGGAAAGAATTGGTTCATCAAATGATTTTGATTTACAACTTACAAAGAGATTCTTTGACAATTATGTAACTGCATGGAATCCATGTGAAATACATCATCGCAATATAATGGTTCCAAGAAGTCTCAATGACAACCCTTGCCTATTGAATACTAATAAGATTTTCTCTTGAAATCCTCATAATGATTATGAAGAATTGTTGAACCATGTCCAAAGGCACATAAAGTGTAGTGTAGATTCTTGTTTGTGCAAAAAGGGCACTATTCATAGATGATCAAGGAAGAAAAAAATATGATCCAGTAAGAAATGATGGTATGCTCAATGTACATAGCATTGACCTTCTAATAATGTGGTGTGCAAATTTTGATTTCCAACCAATGCTTTCTCGGCATGCTATCCTGAAATATATTGTTAAGTATGCATCAAAAGTAAAGAAAAGGTCTGAAATTTATCATGATATGTTAACTATAATTTTAAATTCTATTGCCTCTAAGGATCATGCTTTATGTGCTTACAGAAGGTTTCTTGCAGAAATGATTATTGATCGTTACATTGGAGCACAAGAAACATGCCATATGTTGCTTAAGCTATTGCTTGCTGTCTGTAGTCAAAAAATTATTTCATTAAATGTTGGAAGAAAGGTTTTCAGGAAAATATCAAGGCATGGCATGAAATTTTCATCTCAAAATACTTTTGTTCAACATTATCAGAAGAGGCGTTTTTTCCTTGAACATCTATTTTTAATAGAAACAACAAGATCTTGGACATTTGATAACAAGTGTAAAAAAGGTCCCTGGAAGCCTAGAGATGTACATGCTATTGTCCGAGTTTGGCCATGATTTTATTCTATTCCTAGTGATGGTTCAGACAAATTTGAAACCTTTTGCTGGATAGAATTTCTCTTGTACAAGCCATTTCATGACATTTCTGTGGAAATTGGGCTTTCGACTGAAATTATTGTTGAAAATTGGAGGAATTTTCCGATATCGAGCATGGCATGTTGATCAAAATCCATCAATTGTTGAAAATATTGAATATGGAGAATATGGTGATTTTTCTATCCAGGAAATGAATCTTGAAGGTTATTTTCAGGAATGGAAAATTTTCTCTCACTTGGTTCCACCAAGTAATGTGAATGTTTATGATCTTCACACCCTTAGTCGAAGAGATTTTGATATATCATTTGACTGGAAAAGAACAACTATTTCTGATGATGTGGCTGAAGAAGCTATTAATGTTATAAGGAATGGAATATAAAGGGGTGATATTGTTGACCTTTCAAATAGAACATTTGCCTCTCCAGATTCCTTGGAAGAAAAACAACGACTTTCTTTTGAAATTGTTTTAAGGCATTTTGTTGAATATGAGATTCGTGAAGCTCTTCTTATGATTTTTCAAGGCACTACAGGCACTGGCAAGTCTTTCCTTATCCATTGTATTTTTGAAGCTCTTTCTAATTTGTCAAGTAATGGAAAAAGTCCTTTGCTTCTTCTTGCCCCAACAAGAATAGCTGCTTTTAATATACATGCAAAAGAAATACACTCAGCTCTAAAAATTACAATTAAATATATGAAACCACTACAGGGTCAATCACTAGCAATATTCCAAGAAGAAATGAGGCATATTCGATATGTATTGATTGATGAAATGATATTTTTAGAATCAAGATTATTCATGCAAATAGACGCTTGATTACGAGAATCATTGCCAAGGAAAAGGAATTTCCCTTTCGGTGGAAGATCCATCATCAATGTTGGTGACCTTGGCCAGCTACCTCCTGTGAGAGATAAGCCTTTGTATGTAGGTAATACATCAAGGAAAGTCTTGTGGAAAAAATTCAACATTGTTGTCATTCTTGACACAATATTTCACCAACAAGGGAATAATGAGAAACAATCTTGTTTTCATAGAGTCCTCAATAACATAAGAAATGCATAACATGTTCTTGATGATTGGGAGTTTCTTATGTCATGGGCTGATATGAGGTTGCATCCTAGAGAAAGGGATTTATTTAATGCAACAGTTCACATGTTTCCAACAAATAATTTGGTGTCCTTCCATAATAGGCATATGTTGAAATCATTAAATTCTCCAATTGCACGATCTATTGTTGTGAATTCAAGGCATTCAGAAATCAGTGGTGTCAATGATGATCAATGTGAAATTTTATTGTGTCATGGCCAACATGTTATGTTGACATGTAATTTGTGGGTTGAAGCTAGTTTGGTGAATGGTGCACTTGGTTATGTGAAGGAAATATTTTATATGCCTACCTCTAAGCCACCTGAGCTTCCAATGTTCACATTTGTTGTTTTTTATAAGTATGTGGGTGTTCTATTTGATGCAATAAATCCAAACATTGTATCTATCACACCAGTGATAAGAGGAAATCGAAAACAAATTCCTTTAAAGATGGCATGGGCTCTTACAATTGACAAGTCACAGGGTTTGAATTTAGAATGAGCATCAATTGATATCGGGAATAAAGAGTAGCAAGGCCTCACCTTGACAACCATATCAAGAGTGAAATCAATAGATGGTTTACGCATTGCACCACCTTTCTCTTTTCAACATTATGCCAAGATGAAAGATAATTCATATGTTACGATTAGGAAGAAAGAAGAGGAGGACTTAAAGTCCATATCGTTATGACATGAAACTATTAATAATTTTAGCTCTTTATAGAATGTTTTTTAATTTCTTTTATTGTTCTCTTTATTTACTTTTAATATAATAATTATTTTGATATATTAATGAGATGAATACATTCATCAAATTCATAGTAATATTTCAGAAAGTTGTTTACATCGTTTTTCATGTTGTTTAATTTTCTTATTTTTTTAAGAGGTTTTTTTTTTATTTTGCTTACCATGAACCATTTAAAGATAAAAACCAGTTATATGAGCCAACCGTTGAAGATCAAGATGGAATTCCATATCACTATGACATGCAACTAATAATATTGTGACATATTTATCGAATGTTTTTTTATTTTTATTTTATTGTCCTCTCTATTTGCATTTAGTATAATAATTATTTTCATGTATTAATGAAATGAATACATTCATCATATCCAATATAGTAATATCTGAGAAATTTCTTACATCAATTTTCATGTTGTTCAATTTACCTCCTTTTTTTATGTCACTACTCTTCTTTTGTTTACAATGAACCATTTAGACATATACAATGAGTTATATGAGCCAATCATTAAAAATCAAGATTGAAGTCCATATCCCTAAGCCAATCATTAAAAATCAAGATTGAAGTCCATATCCATATGACATACAACTAACAATATTTATCAATGTGGTTTGCTAAATATGTTGTGGTTTGGTTCAATGACAACATATTTATATTTGATATTAATATTAAACTAAAATTAATATATACATTAACATTAATTTAAATACAAATATAGAATTACTAACATTATTAATATTTGATTTTAAACATTAAGTTCAAAACAAATTGATTTTTTGTTGATTATTGTAATAAGGTTCATATCACTCATTTAATTTTATCACTCATTTCATGTGTACAATATGCATTTTTAATGAAGTTTATATTTGTAGATATTTTATATCATTTGTTTCATGTAGCATTAGGTTATTTTATAACATGGTTTTTTTAAGATTAAGTTTTTTAACAAGAATACAAATGGGTTGTTATATATATATATATATATATATGTTTCTATCTCTGTGTGTATTAATTTTGATTTTGTTGTTTTTCCTTTCAAATGTAGATATGGATAATAATGATGCCATATATTATAATCAAGAGGTGGAAAATATTTATAGACTAATCAGTTTTCTTTCATATCTTCATAACAAGTTCGATAGAAAACATGGCTTCCATCCTACTTTTATTCATGAGCATCTTCATGTGCTAGATGAAATGAAAATCAATGTAAAATACTTGTTTCATGTGCAAATGAGGGAGGCTGGGAGAAAAACAAGAAGGGATTGGTTGCAAAGCGTTAAGTATCATGATCATTATCCTATTGATTTGAATTTGTGTTCCTTTTGTGGTCGGTCTGGTTGTGTTCTCGAAGAGGCTATTTGATAAATGACCTCTGATGGAGAGTTTCGAGTCCATTTTTGTAGTGGGATTTCTTTATGTAAAGACAACAAAAAATATATGTTAATTTCAATGTTAGTTTTTTGGTTTCACTGATGGTGGAATTGAATATCAATTTAGTTTATTAATTCATTCAGTTTATAATATTAAAAATCAGTAAGGTTGATTGATCACTTGCGGTTTATAATAATAATAATCATGTGACTTTAAAAATCCTCTGTGTTTAAAATATTGAGTTGTATGATTCATTAGCTCTTGTGTTTTTAATATTGTTCCCTTGGCCTTATTGATCCCTTAGGTTATTAATATTTCTCCCTTGGGTTCACCAATTCCTTTGGTTTATAATATTAAACCCTTGGGTTTATTAATTCTTTTGGTTTATAATATGAATAATCCCTTGGGTTAATTCTTAGTGTTTATTAATTTCTTTGGTTTTTATATTTTTTTTATTAATTTTATTGATCCTTCGACTTTATTAATCACTTGATGCTATTAATAATTTTTATTTCTAATACTAATCGATTGGTTTTATAATATTACTAATCCCTTCAGTTTATTGATGTTTTTTTGTTTATAATATTAATAATCCCTTTTCTTAATTGATGTTTTATGTTTATAATATTAATATTTCCCTGTATTTGTTGATCCATTGGGTTTATAACATTGATCACTTAAGATTTTGAATTCTTTCAGTTCGTAATATTATTCCCTTCAGTTTATTAAATCTAAATTGTTAGTAAGAATCTTAATTCCAAGTGTACGAAAAAATACCACTTTCGCTGCGCATAGCAAATAGCCCTAAGAAAAAATATGGCTACCAATATCCTCAGATATGCAATTAGGTGATCAAGATAAATGCTGCAAATATCTAGATCTATGCATTAGAAGACATTATGCAATAGAAAAAACAAGATTTACTCCATGCATCCAATAGAAAAGGCAAGAATATGTTGAATGAATTTTGTATTAATGGCACCTGGGAGGAAAACACAAGACGATGTTCCCTGTTCTCCTCAATAAGATGGGTTCTTGTAAGTCCTCAGCACTTCAGATCTAAAATTCCTCTCTCTTGATGGTGTAGAAAGCCCAGACAAAAATGGTAGCAAAATATGACTATGATGGTGGATCAATAGTCAGACCAAAAGTATAGATCCACAGTGATCTTTAGGCAAAAAAAGGTGGTAAATGAATGGGAAAACCCTTCTATTTATAAAAAAATATTGAGTTGGTCTAGATATCATTGCATAGTTAAAATATTATTAACTAAATCAAGATCCAACTTCTATGGAATATTTTATTATATTTATTGGAGGGAAAAGGAATTTGACTTGGGTCAAATCCCTTTATTTCTAAATAATAAATAAATAAATGATTTATTTATCATTTTAAGGATGTGGTTAAGTAATAATCAAATAAATAATTATTTATTTAATTTAGTCATATTCAACAAAGCATATTATTTAAATAAGGTTTAAATAATTATTCTTAGGAAATAATAAGATAAATAATGATTTATCTAATTAATTTCCCTGTTTTGGGTTAAATATAACCAGGAATATTAACTAAACTGCTTTCTAATTAATTATTCCTTGAGGAGAATAAAAAAAATGTAGATTTATTTAATATTTCTTCATGGGGTTTCCTATTTAGACCATAAAAAACTCAATAAAGGTGGTTTACTAAGTTATTTTTCATAGTGAATGCAATTTTACTTAGGGTAAAATTGGTCTTACATGGTGTACTTGGGCCCATATAATAACAATAGGTTAGATGACCAAAAAATTGTGTAACAGATTGCCCCCCAGCGTGCGAGCATTAGGAGCTAATCATATGACTGAAGTATGTTGTAAGAACTCAATCACTAGACATCGAAGGGGAAGTCAAAGAGAGAGAAGTATAAGGTAGACCGAAGTGCTGAAAGAACTAGACCGTGAGAAGGCGAGACTTATAGGTGCGACAAGTCTCTTTGATGAGTGAGTACCTATGCTATAGGCGGTGAGGGAGGCATACCTATGCCCACGAAGGTAAAGTACAAAAAATAAGGGATTGAATAATATAGTACATACTGGTATAAACATGAGCCAGATAAACAACAGGATAATGAATCCCACATACATATTGTGCCTGGGATAACAGCCAGGACTTGTACAATAATATATGAGTACATGAGATATAAATACAACCCAGATGCCCCTGTAAATAGGAAACCGCTCTGATAATCTGACTGATACATGCAATCAAAAAGGTGTTGCAAGCGGCTGAGGCCGACATCATCAAATCTATGGAGCTACATCAAAAGGCTGTAATGGAGAGGTCATCCGGGCATGTGGGGGGCTACCTGTAGGGCCACCCCCTCATGAGGGATAAGACATCTCACACACACCCAAGAATCATCGATATCAGATGCTGCATCACTGAACCATCAATTATACGGATCTCAACCATGCTGAAAAGGAGCTGGAGCTGAGAAACAATCAATTCAAAGGGAAATAAGGAGTCCCTTTCCCTGATCCAAGGGACCAAACAAGAATGGAAGCTGGAACCAAGGTACACCACTCTCTAGACCTGTCTTCTGGAATGAATGAGCTGATGTCGATAGAAGGAGGTCTGCCATAGGTGAGGCAATAAGGGATCCTCAACTAAGGCAAGAGAGAAAATAGTAGAGCGACTGATAGACTACCACTAATGATGATGATGGAATGGGGGTACTGAGTAGCGAACGGACGACTTCCATTGTTAGAGTATAAAGGGCATGGATGACCTGGCAACGATTGACACAATATCATGAGGGACAGGGGATAGTGGGACTAAAGTCCATAATGTGTGACACGATAGAGGGACCAAGAAATGAATGATGGAGGACTATAGCGGGATGCAAAGGGACTCGGGATAGACTCCATGAATGCAATGATGACTCAACTCCGATGCTCTAAACAAGGGTGACTCAATGGTGCTGTCACACAGAAAAGGTCTAATGGGGACCATAAAAACATGATTACTAGATAGTAACTCATGATGAAAGTGAATACGAGCATGGACAAGTATGGGGGCAAAGCGGTGCCCTCAGTACGAGTGTTGCAAGTGAAGAAATTCGATTTTGAGGAGGGGTGAAGTGATGCTTCGTGGACAAATTATGTCCCGTTGAAGTATCAAATCACTAAAAATCATGAGCTGGCTACCTAAAGAAAATAAAAAAATGCATTTCGGGAAGGAAATGCTAAGGGTAATATTTCTTCAGATAGAGTGCATTACGAGGATTGGGAAGGGGATGGCCTTCAAAGTCCTCTAATAGATATGCCTCCTTACCTAAATCCTTACTGATGATGTAAGGTCCTAGCCATAATGAGTCAAACATCCCATGATGAAGGACATCATGGGCCTGGTCATACACCAGAACAAGATCACCTTCGTGAAAAGTATGAGGTTGGAATTTTCGGTCATATTGAGCTTTGGTGTGTTTCTTAGTTGCCTCAAGGGTTTGCAATGCAACATGACTGTCTTTGGAAGCAGGCTTAAGCATGATAAGTTGATTTTCTAAAGGTTGGGTGTCAGGGAGAAGTTCGACGGCTAGATGAAGGGAAGGGATTTCACACTCGATCGGTAGGACTGCCTCCTCTCCAAAAACAAGGTGGAAAGGAGTAAACTCGGTGGCGGTTTTAATAGAAGTTCTATAGGCCCATAAAGCAGGGAAGAGCATAAGGTGCTAGTTGGTTTTGTGCTTATCGACTATCCATTGAAGCATGGTTTTAAAAATTTTATTGACTGCTTCAGCTTGGCCATTAGCTTAGGGGTAATAAGAGGAGGAATATTGGTGCTCAAAGCCCAATAGTGAGGATAGCTCATGCCATATCTCATCTTCAAAATGTCGGCCATGGTCAGAGACCAATTGTTTCGGAACTCTGAATCAAGCGACCACATGGTTAAAGAAAAACAGGGCTACGGTAGCTGTCGTGTTGTTAAACGTTGGCATGGCCTCAGCCCATTTAGTGAAATAGTCGACCACCATGATGATATACTTATGGTTACCAGTTGATGATGGTTGACGCTCCATAAAGTCTATGACCCTCTTACAGAAGGGACCAGCGGAGATGACAGGATGGAGGGGAGTCGAAGGAGCTTGTGCCTTAGGGGAAAAATGTTGGCAATTGGGGCAGTGTTTGACTGCCTCTATGCAATCACCAAAGAGAGAAGGCCAAAAGTACCCAGCGCACATGATTTTCTGGGCAGTGGCCAAACCAGAGAGGTGGCCACCACAAGCACCGCTATGACAGGCATTAAGGACTTGCTCTACTTCAATGTGTGTGAGACAAAAACGAAGGACATAATATACACTACGATGACAAAGGTCGTCACCAATAAGAAGGTAGCGGGGGGCCTGGTGTTATATATGTCATCGAGCATCACGGTCAAGATGGAGGGCGAACTTTTGCGTTTGCAAATAAGTGAGGATGTCCCCATACCAAGGGTCTTCGGTGGTAATGGCAAATAAATGTTCATCAGGGAAATTATCATTAACTGGTGGATCTTGCGTACCTGTAGGGAGTTCGGAAATGAGTTCAGTGAGGGCTAAACCTTTCCTAATTTTTGGTGTGAAAAATTCAAGATCGAATTCCTGGAGGATCACGATCCAACAAGCGTACTTCCCATTGATGAATCGACGACTCAATAAAAATTCCATAGGGTTGGAATTAGCCAAGACCTTGGTGGAACACATGAGGATGTAATGACGAAGTTCCTGGACCGAGAACATGATATCCAGTGCTAATTTCTCTTCATGTGAGTAGGATACAGGAGGTCCTACCAGGTTCTTAATGACATAATAGATAACATGTTCAATTCCATTATCATCTTCTTGAATGAGGACTCTAGCGACCGAGTGGGTGGAAGCAGAGATATACCAGATGAAATCCCTATCAAAGTTAGGTGGATGAATCAAGGGAGCAGACGTTAGAACATGCTTCAGGGCATCGAAAGACTCTTGAGCATAGGTATCCCCAAAAAAATGGATATTAGAGTGGAGGAGTCTAAGGAACCCATGCGTAGTGGTGGCATAGTCAAGTACGAACCGGTGAAGGAAATTAGCTTTGCCTTGGAGGCTTTGTAACTGGCGTAAAGTACGAGGGATAGGAAGCTCAAGGATGGCTTGAAATTTCAATGGATCAAGTGTGATACCATCCTTAGACACAATGAAACCTAGAAGACGGTCAGGAGGTACACAAAAGACAGACTTTAGTGGGTTGAGGTGGATATTATACTTGTGACATCGGAGAAAGACAGTACACAGGTCGTGGAGGTGTCGCACCTGATGTTTAGAATGCGTAGTAAGGACATCTAAATAAGCAAGGATAATGTGAGCTAGGTCATGGAAACAATAAGACATAGCCCGCTGAAAAGTGGCTCCTACATTTTTAAGGCCAAATGGCATGAATCGATAGGAAAAGATCCCCCACAGACTAATGAACGCAGTTTTAAGTTGATTAGCATGACAAATAACAATTCGGTTGCACCCAGAGAAGCCATCCATAAAGGATACAACCTCGTGCCCCGCACACTAATAAATGATTTGTTCAATGAATGGTGTGGGGAAGTTGTCTTCGGGACAATATTTGTTCAGATCGTGAAAGTCAGTGCAGACATGGATGGTGCCTTGTTTCTTGAGAAAGAGAACTGGATTGGACACCCAAGTGGTGTATTCAATGGGATAGATAAAACCAGCCTCCTTGAGCTTATCGATTTCGGCTTTAAAAACTTCTCATTTGGAAGGATTAATGGGTCTCAACTTTTGACGGATAGGATTGGCATCAGGCCATGTATCGATATGGTGTTCGACAATGGCAGGATTAAGTCCGGGCATTTCTAAATAGGACCAAGCGAAAATATCACGAAATTATTTGAATAGCTTGGTGTAAGCCTCAACCTCTTTCGGGGTGCAATGGGCGCCCAAGGTGATATTTTCTTCTTTCCCTGGTTTGTCAGAAATGTCAATTTTAATTGTAGGAGAGATATTGGCCATATTTCCTTCTTCGAAAGCATCAAGTGTAGGAATGGGATTTCTAAACCAATTGAATTCATTAGGAGTAAAGTCTTTAGTTTCCACAACATATTGGTCATGGGACTGCTGCGAGAGGAAGCACGCACGGTGGTGCATATCATCCCATGGAAAGTCAGGATCGGTCAACACTTCCATAATGTCTTCATCAGAGTGAAATATGGGGTGACTGGAGGAAGCGAGACCACCTGACATGGTAGAGCTACCTGACTCATCATCATGTGAAGAAAGGCTCACATGCACAATGTCATGGGGGATGACCGAAGAGTAAGCAGATAAAGGATCTACTGATGTTGAGCCCAGGGTGATCACTGAAGGGAGGTCAAGTGGATCATCAGGGGAAGTCTCCATGGGGGCTTCCACCGAGGGTCTCATGGATGATGATAGGTAGAAAATGGTGACCGAAGGCTCCGTCATGTTGACATCAGGAGGAGGGATGTCAATGGAAGTAGGTGGATCCTCTGGTTCTACCGAAGCAGAACTCGTGAACAAGGAAAGGGTGTACTTCTAATGCTCGACATCAAATTGGCGGAATGCTTCCAAAGAGGAACAATACTCTTCGAGTTGAGGACAGAGGTGAGTGTAGTGGCCATGGAAATCACACAAAGCACAAGGGTGATTTGTGCACAATGATTTGAGTTTCGGGATTGAATCAGGTATAGTGACATAGACCTTAGGGATGTTAGATTCTAAAAACATCTCATTAACCATGGGCTTAAGGTGAGGCAACTCCGGACAAGTATGGGTGGCATGCCCGACAACATCACACAAAGCGCGCTGGATAATGTGCCTTGGCGGCCGAGGAGGGGCAAGGTTTGTTAGGGTAGTCTTGTCTTTGGTTGCTTTGTTGGCTTTGCCCTTGTTACCCGAAGCTGTCGCAACAGGAGGAGGTTCCTGTTGAGGTGTATGAGGCACTATAGTCGCGAGAGAAGTCATAGGGACGGGCTAAACTGGGGTCAAAGCAAGATATGGTTTGGGGTGACCAGGCAGGTTAGCGGCTGGGGGATCAAGGTACCATACGGGAATCCCCAGGGTCAAGTTAGGTAGAGAGAGGTTGGCCATAACGGGTACCGTGTAGACTCCGGGAGGGGGGGCTAGGAACGGTATCTGACCGGAGGGGTAATGACCAGGAAGGACGGCTCCAAGATGGTTAAGGCCTATAAGAACCATTCCAGGAGGATAAAGAGGTTCATGAGTACAAGCTGAACGTGAAGGGCCAAGGGGAGAAGGTACAGAAGGCTGATCAAAGTTTATCATGAGAATTTGGTAATCGGAGATATCAGATGGAAGAGGTTGAGTGGCTACATGACGTTTAGGTGGTTGGGTAGCCACAAATCCTTGCTGAGGGAAAGGATTGGTAAGCACAACCGGTTGATTAGGTGCAAGACTAGGAGGAACAAAAGGGATGGCTTGCTGCCCTCTCAATGTTGCTTGAGACTCCCACAGCTACCGCATATGTGGCAAAAGAGGACAATCAAGCGTATAAAGACTATAAACAACACAACAAGAACAGGGCTTGTTCGTGAGAACATGCCTGTCCTGCTTGGGTTGAGTGCCATGTTGCTGGTTCATAGTGTTAGGAGCATTACCTTGATTAAGTCCAGGATTACCAGGGATAGCCTGATTCTGAGTGCCTTTCCTCTTCTTTTTTGATGGAGGAGGATTAGTTGCGCCCTACTGCGCATACACCTGTCGATGAGGGGGAAGTGGTTGCTGTTGCGGGGGTTGAGAAGGCAGGGGAGGTGTAGGTGCTAATGTTAGAGGAGCTGGAGCACCAGGCTGTGGATACAGATAATAAGGAGGTTCGGTAATAGTGTGGTAAACAAGAGGTTGGGAAAATTGATGAGGCATGCCATATCCTAGATACGTGCTACCAGGAGGGGGAAAAGTGCAGGAGGTGCTGGCCCCCCCTGAGGAAAACCATAGCCCATGGGAGGTTGAGCATATGGATTAGAGAGAGCTCCAACGATACCTTCGGCGGCGTGAGATGCCCCTGGTGCGTTGGCACCATCGGGTCTGGGAAGATCAGGTATAACGGTATAAACATAACCCAACTGAGCGTAGATTAGGTCATATTTTAACGCAATTTGGAGAGAGACTTCTTCAGTTTGAGGAAAGTGCGATGCGACATCTTTCCCGATAGGCGGCAAGAGAGATCTGAGGAATCGGTCCATGTAGACACGGTCTTTGAAGGTAGGGGCTCGACATAGGCTCTTTCTTCTTTGCCATTCCTAGACATGGTTGGATAGGTGGGTCGCAGATGATTGACGGAAAGAAGTCAAGGGTTCGGTGCGAGTGTCATAACGAAGAGGAAGCTGGAAGTAAGACAAAAAATCCTGGGCAAGAGTCACAAAGGTGGTATGAGGGGAAAGGGCCTGATCAACATACCACTTAGAAGCTTCACCTGTAAGTGTTCGTTGGAACAACCAAAGACGGATAGAGTCATCGGTAATGGAGTTAGATGAACATCACATGTGGAAATATCGAATATGATTTGAAGGATCTTCTCCAGCAAGGCCTTCAAACTTTGGGATGTCGGAAGGGAGCTTTGTTGGCATAGTAGGCAAACTAGCATCATGGTGTATAGGGTCGTTTATCAACTGGTCAAAATCGGGGAGGCTGAGGCCTACCATGAAGGGGAGCAAGGGCACAGCCAAGGTAGTGTCCGTTGCAGTCCCACTAGTGGTATTCCCGGCATGAGGGCCAAGGTGATCACTAGCATTAGGTCCTGCACCAGACATGGTGAAGGCGTCAGGGGTAGAACCAAAGGCACAATGAGAAGGAGAACCCAAAGGACCAAAATAAGAGTCGGTGTGCAGACTTGGTGGAGGACTAACTCGAATCCTACGCGGAGGAGTATGTCTTCCTACCGGAAACTGAGGATGAAGGCCAAGAAGTCTTTGGGATGAACGCCTTGGTGGTGCAATGATGACGAAACAGACACGAAACAAAGGAAAAAGATGCTGACAAGGGCAGGGAGGTGCAGGACCAACTGATTACAATGTCGAAACAAAGGCGGAGAGGTGCAGGATCAATTGATTTCAATGTTTCTAGAGTCTTTGCTTGGCGATGTTAACCAAGCCCTTTTTCGCTTAGGTTGTGTGTGCAAAAGTGTGTAAATTTTAATTTTTAAACCCAGACATTTGTAGACAAAAAGAAAAAGTGTGCTATATAGTTGCAAATAAACCTACAAAAGACAATATATAAGCCTGCAAGAACAGAAAATAAACAGCTAATAATGCAATAATATAAACCCAAGGAGGTGGGTCTCTCAACAACTAGTATATAGGTGAGTAAAAAACTAATCAAAACACACTAAAAAATCCAATATATTTAAGGTCAAGAGGGATAGGGATCTAATGGAAAAAATCTGCTAGAAAGTGGTGCAGAAAACAACAACAAATCAAAGGAAAAATTGTTGTAAAAAGAGGTGGAGAAAGGCTATCTCCTAGAGGGAAACAGAGTGAAACCTAGAGGAAAACCCAAAAAAATCTAAATGAGGTGATCTAGATGGATAAAAAGCCGATCTGAAGCAGATCTAGAAGTGAGGTATCAGATCTGAAAAAAGGCTGAAGACTCTGAAATTTCAGGCAACCTGCAACAACAAAAAGTCTTACACGAAAAGTGGTGGGTACTGAAGCCCTAGGGGGCTAGGCTCCCACTTAGTTGAGCAAAACAAAACAAGTAAAAGTCCAAAATGGGTAGAGACGGAGGTCAGACAACCTTGAACAGAGGTTCAGACAAACCTAGAAAACTTTCAAAAAAATCCCTGCAAAATGTCTAGGTCGCAGTTTCTGACCTGTTTTCAACAGAGGTTGCAATTTTTGGGCTAATTCCTACTTCCTGAAGCTCCAGGTTGTTTTGGGCGAAAAAGTGCGACCTACACTTCCGACACTCTCGGCGGCAGATTTCAAAAAATATTTTCGCCTCAGCTGCGGCTGATGTCTGTAACTTGTGCAATAGGTCTAAAAACACACGAAAGTTAGAATTTTTATTGTTTTAGGGTTGTATAAGTTAAAAACAACATCAATAAAAGTAGAAACAAGGGGCTACAGAGAAATCCTATGGTTTGAAGCAGCTAGATATGCAAGGATAAAAAAAATGACATCGGTCGTAATCGTAAACCCGTGTGGAGTCACCAGTTGTCAGTATCAATCTTAATTCCAAGCGTACGAAAAAATACTACTTTAGATGCGCATAAGAAACAGCCCTAACAACAAAGATGGCTGCCAATATCCTCATATCTGCAATTAGGTGATTAAGATAAATGCTGCAAAAGTCTAGATCTATGCATTAGAAGACATTAAGCAGTAGAAAAAACAAGATTTACTCCATGCATCCAATAGAAAGACAAGAATATGTTGAATTAATTTTGTATTAATAGCACCTGGGAGGAAAACACAAGAGGGTGTTCCCTATTCTCCTCAATGAGATGGGTTCTTGTAAGTCCTCAGCACTTCAGATCTAAAATTCCTCTCTCTTGATTGTGTAGAAAACCTAGACAAAAATGGTAGCAAATTATGACTATGATGGTGGATCAATAGTCAGACCAAGAGTATAGATCCAAAGTGATCTTTAGGCACCAAAAGGTGGTAAATGAATGGGAAAACCCTTCTATTTATAAAAAAATATTGAGTTAGTCTAGATATTGGTGCATAATGAAAATATTATTAACCAAATCAAGATCCAACTTTTATGGAATATTTTATTATATTTGTTGGAGGGAAAAGGAATTTGACTTGAGTCAAATCCCTTTATTTGTAAATAAAAAATAAATAAAATATTTATTTATCATTTTAAGGATGTGGTTAAATAATAATCAAATAAATAATGATCTATTTAATTATTTAAAGGTGATTTAGTCATATTCAACAAAGAATAATATTTAAATAAGGTTTAAATAATTATTCTTAGGAAATAATAAGATAAATAATGATTTATCTAATTAATTTCCTTGTTTTGGGTTAAATATAACCAGGAATATTAATTAAATTGTTGTTTAACTAATTATTCCTTGAGGAGAATAAAAAAAATATAGATTTATTTCATATTTCCTCATGGGGTTTCCTCGTTTAGACCATAAACAACTCAATAAAGGTGGTTTACTAAGTTATTTTTTGTAGTGAATGAAATTTTACTTAGAGTAAAATTGGTCTTACATGGTTTACTTGGGTCCATCTAATAACAATAGGTTAGATGACCGAAAAATGGTGTAACACAAATATTAGGGTTTAAATATTAGTCTCACAGTTTAATAGTAATGCATGGTCCAATGTCACATTATGAAAACAATTGACTCAATATGAAAATAAACCATGGGAAACCATTGTGAATTAGTGTTAGCTGTATTTGATCAATGATCAATGTCATCCATAGTCAAATGTCACGTTGGGACAAATATTGTCTCAATATTAAAAATCAACCATGGCCAACCATGGTCATAGTTGGTCCAATGTTGCATTGTGACAACAATTGTCTCAATGTTTAAATCAAGAATGGAAAACCATGTTTATTCCCCTTGGTTTATAATATTAATAATCATGTGACTTTATCAACCATTTTTATTTAAAAGATTGATTCCTAAGATTTATTAATCTCTTTATTAATCGTGTGAGTTTCTCATTCATTTTTATTTAAAATATTTATTCCTAGCCTTTACTAATCTTTTTTGTTTTTTATATGAATCCCTTGGCCTTGTTTATCTCTTATGTTTTTAATATTTTTCCCTTGGTTCCCCAATTCCTTTGGTTTATAATATTAAACCCTTGGGTTTATTAGTTTTTTTGGTTTATAATATTAATAAGCCCTTGTGTTTATTGATTAGTTGATTTTAAAATATGTATTCTTATGGTGTATTAATTTCTTAGGTTTTTGAGTTCAAAATATTTATTCTTAGGGTTTGTTAATCTCTGGTGTTTTTAATATTTATCCCTTGGCCTTATTCATCCCTTAAGTTTTTAATAATTTTCCCTTGGGTTCACCAATTCCTTTGGTTTATAATATTAAACCCTTGGGTTTATTATTTCTTTTGGTTTCTATTATTAATAATCCCTTGGGTTTCTTAATCTCTTCAATTTAAAATATTAAATACTATGATTTATTAAATTCTTAGGTTTTGGGTTTAAACTATTAATTCTTAGGGTATATTAATCTCTTGAGTTTAAAATATTAATTCTTAGGGTTTATTAATTTCTTGGTTTATAATACTATTAATTATCCCTTAGGTTTATAACATTTTTCCATTGGGTTTACTGATTTCTTAGGTTTATAATATTGAATGCTTCTGTTCCTTTGGTCCTTACCTCTATATTTTTAATAATTACTTTGGTTTATAATATTAAACACTTGAGCTTATTACTTATTTTGGTTTACAACATTAATAATCCGTTGAGTTTATTAATTTCTTGAGTTTAAAATATTAATTCTTAGGGTTTATTAATTTGTTAGGTTTTTGAGTTTCAAATATTAATTCTCAGGGTTTACTAATCTCTTGTGTTTTTAATATTGATCTGTTGGCCTTATTGATCCCTTAGGTTTTTAATATTTATCCTTGGGCTCCCAAATTCCTTTGGTTTATAATATTAAACCTTTGGGTTTACTATTTCTTTTGTTTTATAATATTATTAACCCCTTGGGTTTATTAATCTATTGATTTTAAAATATTATTTCTTAGGCTTTATTAATTTGTTAAGTTTTTTAGTTTAAAATATTAATTATTAGGTTTTTTTAATCTCTATTACTTTTAATATTGATCTCTTGGCCTTATTGATCCCTTACATTTTTAATATTTATCCCTTGGGTTCACCAATTTATTTAGTTTATAATATTAAATCCTTGGGTTTATTAGTTCTTTTGGTTTATAATGTTAACCACCCATTGGGTTTATTAATATTTAGAGTTTAAAATATTAATTCTTAGGCTTTATTAATTTCTTAGGTTTTTCAATTTAAAATATTAATTCTTGGGGTTTAATAATCTCTATTGTTTTTAATATTGATCCCTTAGGTTTTTAATATGTATCCCTTGGGTTCACTCGTTCCTTTGGTTTATAATATTAAAACCTTGGGTTTATTAGTTCTTTTGGTTTATAATGTTAATAATCCTGGTGGTTTATTAATATCTTAAGTTTAAAATATTGATTCTTATGGTTTATTAATTTATTAGGTTTTTTAGTTTAAAATATTAATTCTTAGGGTTTATTAATCTCTTGTGTTTCTAATATTGGTCCCTTGGCCTTATTGATCCCTTATGTTTTTAATATTTATCCCTTGGGTTCACCAATTCCTTTGGTTTATAATTTTTAAACCTTAGGTTTATTAGTTATTTTGGTTTGTATTATTAATAATATCTTGGGTTTATTAATATCTTGAGTTAAAAATATTAATTTTTAGGGTTTATTAATTTCTTAGGTTTTTGGGTTTTAAATATTATTTCATATGCTTTATTAATTTCTTGAGTTTAATATATTAATTCTTAGGGTTTATTACTTTCTTAGGCTTTTGGGTTTTAAATATTATTTCTTAGGGTTTTTTCATCTCTTCAAATTAAATTATTTATTCTTAATGTTTTTTTATTTCTTGGTTTATAATATTAATAATTATCCTTTGCTTCACCAATTACTTGGGTTTATAATATTAAATCTTTGGATTTATTAGTTCTTTTGGTTTAAAATGTTAATAATCCATTCGGATTTTGGTAAGAGATATACAATTATTATAAATATTAATAAAATATTATTATTATGTTATTTTTGAATTATATTATAGCTTGAGTTAAAACTATTAATATATTGAAATAATTTAAAAATATATATTTATTATATATTTTACTATTGAATAATATATATATATATATATATATATATATATATATATATAAACATATTTTAAGTTAATATATAGTATGCATAGTGTTAATATTAGAAATATATTATAAGTAAATATATAAAATATATTGGTAATTATATTTATAAATATATAATATTTATTTTGGTGAAATACATGTCGTGGGCCATGGATATAGCTATATCAATCACATTGGCAAATGTGATTGTGCTAATAATAATAATAATAATAATCTGGAGAAAGCCATTATCAAATATTACAACAGTATTACCTAGTATTTCCTAGGATCGAGTCACGTTGCTAGAGAAAAAGACTGCAGAGGCTAGTGAATCGATCGAGTAAAATGTGGAATACTTAGAAAAAACATAAAAATGCAATGGTAGTCTTCAAGTTTTCTTCTTGCTCTAAACCATTAAATGCAAATATGTTCTTGCAAACCTCTGAAATCAACATTATTTACTTGGGATCAAGTCACATTGCTAGAGCGAAAGACTACAGAGGCTAGTGAATCGATCGAGTAGAATGTGGAATACTTAGAAAAAACATAAAATTCAATGGTAGTCTTCAAATATTCTTCCTTTCTCTAAACCATGAAATGCAAATATGTGTTCTTCCATTTCCAGTATGATGGAATTTAGAAATTAGCGTGTCTTAATTACCTTTACATGCGAGAATTGCATGCTGGCTGTTGTAATATTCTTTGTTGAGTTCTGTTCTAGGGATTTGGCAACCGCTGTAGATAAGCTCTGTGAGTCTTGAGTATACAATATTTTTTCTCGAGTGGCCAAACCTTGAATGAAGAAGGAATGATGAAAAAATGGCTTGATCTCGATCAATCCTACAAGAGAAACCTTGTTGGGGAGAAACCATCAAGAAACTGTTAAGTTATCAAGAACATATTTAGAAAGAAGCATTCTAATTATTAGTTTTTTCTTAATTATTGACTATTAATTTGACAATTTAGAAATTTTCAATTGTCAAACATTTCATATGATGGTGCAGACTAATACAGAGTTGCAGCTAGGTGAATTATTCTCAAAGAAGACTGAACATGGATTTTTATTATATGTATAATTAAATAATTCGTTTTTACACTCGCAGTATATATTGGGTTTTTTCTACTGAAAAAAAAATATGCTTCATCTAAATACTTATCAATAATTAAAGTGTATTAGAAAATTTATTAAATTGCATTGAATTTTTTTCAAAATGGAAACCCTTCAAAATATCTTCTGCATGGTTGATATTGGCCCATGAGGAGGGATCATAAAACATTTATAAATATAAGGAAAACATTTTTACAAAATTTATTAAATAACTACAGGAAATGGTTGATGAGGTGGTCAAATTTTAAGTAACAGTCATTAAAAAAAACCTGCAAGACATGCTAGACAAGACAGTCAGATTTTAGCTCAAGAGAAATTAGAAAAAGACTGATTTGAACTTGAGATTCACTAAAATAGTTAGATAAGAAGATCAATGTGTTATGGTTGGTCTGTAGCAGCTACATCCTTGGAGACCTTGAAAGAAGTGGTAGTACTAGGAATTCTGGGATGCGTTATAATGACTGTATACTCCCCAAAAAATCTTGAGAAGTTGAAGGTCCCACTCTCATCAGTGAACCCACTGATACCCATGGTACTCCATTCTTCCATCAACTTGTCCACCACAACACATGTTGGAAGGTTTTTGAAATTATTTCTTGTGAGACACCTCCTATAACATCCATAGGTATGCAATGCAGACCACATAATGATACCATTCATAGCAGGGTGAGAAAATTCTTCGCACAATACATATTCCAAGTACTCTCCCTATTACATTAAACTTTATCAGTTCGTAGTGGTTTTGAGTTTTAATCTATACAAAATTATAGAAATTAGAAATCTCACTTATATTAGAATAACTTCTAATTGTGATATTGGAAACAAATTTGGTTAGGAATAAAGGATAAGTTTGGATCTATTTGGCTGAAATTGCTCAATTTATGTCTATGGAAGATTTGGGAATATTTGGGAATTTGACGATCACGAGATCAGGAAAATTTGCAATGGACATAAGAAAATATAAGTAACCTTTATTAATGTGTGGGTTGTGGATGTATTCTTATCTAGGTATATCAACAATATTGGTAAATGTAGTTGTATATGTGATGTGGTAGGTTGTGGATATATTCCTATCTCGGTATATCAACGATGTGGTGGGTTGTAGATATATTCCTATCTAGGTATATCAACCATATTGGTAAATGTGGTTGTATATGTGTTAAGTGGTGGATTTTGGATATATTCATATCGAGGTATATCAACCACATTGGTAAATGTGGTTGTATATGTATTTCATATACCCTTGTAGATCAACTACATTAGTAGTAAATGTGGTTGTGATAATTTATAATTTTGGTATTGGAAACAAAGATGGTCAGGAATAAAGGAAGTTAGGGTGAATCTATTTGGTTGAAATTGCTCAAATTATGTAGATTGTAGATTTGAGAATATTTGGGAATTTGAAGATTAAGAGATAAAAATATAAGTTAATTTTTTGATCCTTGACAATCTCAAGAAATTTGCGATGGACATAACAATGCCAATTCGAAACAAAAAAAAATATCAAGTGAACAATTGACTTAGCTACTGTCCATCCAAGTCATCGACATTCCTGAAATCTACAATTAAAATAAAAAAACCAACATACCTGTTCAGTTTGGTTCCCTTGATTTGTAATATCGACTTCTGTAAGCTAGATTGGTAAACCCATAGAACCCAACTTGTCCAATACAGAGTGCATGAATGGTATGTTAGGCTTTTAAAAAAGGGATTCCAACCCTATTCCATCCATGAGAAATGGATGGTTTATGTCACTGAGTTTCTTCAAATATGCATCAGGTATGGCCTTCAAGTCGTTGTAGGCCTCGATTGTATTGTAGTCATTCATGAGCATGGGGTTAGATGGATCTAATTGCTGAGCGAGCTGGAAGATATTAGTGGAGCCATTGTGTCCTAATATTTCTTCAAAGAATGAAAAATGAAGCATCTCGTTGTTGACATCCCATTGGATGAATTGGCCCTTGTACCTCCCCACCAGTGAACGAATCTTAGTCTGCACCACCCCTTAGAGCTGCTGAGCATTGAGGCTCTTCACCCATTATGGAGTATACTGAGGATCTTCCCAGAATATGTTGTGACCACGAATTGATATGTTATTTGTTTTGCAAAATCTCACCATAGCATTAGCTTCTATATAACTCTCTCTTCCTTGCTGGGAATTTGTGTAGTACCATTTCAATTCATTCTTAAACGTTGCCACATTGAAACATTCCACGAACCATTTCTACAATTGAAAAAATCTCCATCAAGGTTAAACCCTAAGACTATTGCATGGTGTAAAATATATCGCCAATTACAAATCTATAATTGAGATAAAAATGAGATAAATATACATCTTTCGTTAAAAAAAATACAAAGCCATTATCATTTACTAGATTTAGGGGTAAGAGATCCACCTGATAAGCATCATTTCCCAATATGGTCTTGGTTATAGTGGATCCTATGGGGAAGTCTCTCCTTGTTTTATTGATGAATATATTGGATTCTTTCAGGCCCTGCCCCGTACTGTTGACAGGATGAATGATAAAAATTCTCTTGCTATTCTGTTTTTTTTGTAGGACCATAGTTTGTAAAATTGCAATCGATTTGTTAGTTGCATATAAATTGGTTTGTTAAGAAAATTAACTAGCATCATATCAAATTTATGATCCCATAAGTATAAAAATGTTGAGGACTAGTATTCTCGTTAGTTTCAAGGGTTTTTATACTTTTAGAGAAGGGGAGGGGACAAAGGGAAAGAGAAAAAGAAGGGAGACATGAGAAAAAAAGAGAGAAGGGAGATAGGGGAAAGAGAAGGGAGATAATAGAAAAGAAGAAGAGAAAGAAAGAGAAGAGAGATAAAAGAAGGAAAAAGGAGATAAGAGAAAACAAGAAATCTAGAGTAAGTTTTTATAAGAACTACCATATATCCATATTTAAGTATAGATTTATCATGAGCTGAGAGGAATCAAATTTCTTCACGTGAGAGCACAAAATATAATGTGTAATTTTTTGTTTTTGTTTTTTTTTTGTAAATCAACAGTTGTATTAATGGGCTCATAATGTACATAGAGTTGCAGAAGGTTATACTGGTACAAACATTAGAAAAACCTTGTTCCCCCGACCATATTCTGACAATAACGAGAGGAATGAGTAAAACATAAACCGAACACATCGGCAGGTAAACGAGGGGGTTTGAAAGGCCGATGATGTATGTTACAGAACACAAGCCTCCATCTAAGGAGGAAGCTAGGGAAACTAGCCAGCCATAGACAAAGGTCACAAATGAGCGGACTGAAGACCCGCAGCCAAAGCTCAACACGAAACAAAGAGACAAGAGCAGCTTGTAACCGAGGGAACCAGAAGGATGCAACGAACCACCACAGTAACATGAAACTTCCAAGAGGAACAGAAAAGAGCAGGAGGAAACTAGAAGACAGACAAAGAAATCTAACCCGAGAGGTTAGAGTCTGCTCTACAAAGTTTCTTCCCTTTCTTCTTAGTGACTTTAACCCAGCCATCAGGGGATGGTTGGATTGAAACAACCTAAAGAATGTTGCTGTTCAAAGCAGGAGGTTCTTTATCCGAGTGGGAAGAATTTGTCTCAAGCGAGCGTTTCTGAAGAGTCGAGGGGACAGGGGCCCTCTTGGGGCCAGACAGGGAAAGCGGTTGCTGCTGAGTAGCAAGCTCATCCTCAGAATCTGATTCGTCCTCTTCTGAGCTGGAGGACTCAATATCCTCCATGGGAGGCAGATCAAATGGTTTCCAACTCTTTATCTTTTGATTTACGGGTATTGCTTTTCTGATGGGCTAGAAAAAGAGCGCAAGAGTTCTGAAGATGCCCTGTTTGGTGACAGTGTCGACATTGAAAGCTGTATTCTCATAGTCCAGCGTTTATGCCCATGAGAAATCCCCGGCTTTGAGAATGATTTGATCCGGTAGCCCTTTGCTGACATCTATTTCGGCACAAATTCTACCATAGGTGTAGAGTCCCATAAGGCCTCTTGAAGGATCTGTGGCAAGAAAGCAGCCTAGAGAATTACCAATGGCTTGGAGACCACACAGTGCCACAGGTGAGTAGGCAAGTTAGGAAGCCGAACCCAAATCGGAATTTTAGTGATGACTGTCGTGGAAGGATCAAAATCTGGGAACCATGGAGTTAGGAAATTCCCAGTCGTTTCCTAGAACCAAGGCCCACCTGTTAAGGCAGTATCATAATATCTACTATTAGCAAAGATTACAATAAAGAAATCCTTGGAGCAGAGGATGACCTTGCAGTGCTTAGTCCAGGTGGAATGAATCCAAGCATACAAATCTTCAGTACGGGGCCAGAGCCCATTGAACTTGCAAATGAGGGAAAGTTCAGAAAATAGCTAGAGTTGTCCTTCCAGATCCGGGTGGGATATGTCAACAGATGAGACATCCTCCAATTTGTCTACCAGGAAAGGTTTAGGAGCCTCGGGAGGGGAGGCATAGTGCTTAGAGGGTGGAGCTTTTAATGCTTCTTTGTAGGAGAAACATTTGGAAGCAGAGGATTGACCAGCGGCGCCTCCCCTTAGACAGAGGGACAAAAACACTGTTGCATTCTTTCCTATATTTTAAAAAGAAAGACATAAACAATCATCTTTTTGTTTACTTGCATGAATTAGATGCAGATAAGATGAAGGGATCGCCAGCTTGAGTCAAAGGACCTTTGAGAGGTGAAGGACCGATTCTGAGTAAAGGACCCATAGGAGCAGGGTTTTTTTAGAGAGGAGAACAATATAGATCTGGAAACCCAGAGGCGCAGGAGTTGGAGAAGCCTTGACGTCAACACAAAGAAACTTAGTATGAGAAGGGGCTGCACATCACTGTAAAGCAGACCCCCAACATGAAAAGGCCGGCAGCACCCTACTATTGCCCGAGGAGGAGGCAGCCTGAGATGAAAACCAGGAAAAACGGCTAAAGCTAGAGTCAAAGCTAGCCAAAGCTTGCGTCGGAGGCCAAATAAGAAGAGTAAGGCCCCATTGGTTAGGGCCTAAGTGTTCAGCAGGGGCTGAACCGTTCTGCTTAATGCGAAAAAGAAAGATGGGGGCAGTGGCCTGGGGGACCAAGGGAAAACGTAGATGAACTTCCATGAGAATTCCTGTGCCACCCTTGCCGCTCATAGAACCAAAACTCAGTGGGAAGCCGCATTGGAGTAACAGATCTGCAGGAGAGTAGGGACCTCCTGGTGCAACCAGGCCCGAAAGGCACACAACGACATCCAGAGAATAGGAAGCTGAGGAGTCACAAACCATATGAGCCATTTTTCTTCTTCTTCTACCTCATATACCTTAGTAACTCTTGATAAGTACAATCTATAATTTTTTGTTGTTTAAATTTTATTTTTGAACTATTTATAAATATATATAAAACCAAATAAATTTGCTAACAAAAAATCTTATTTTGTAAATGATCTATACATAATATTTTTTGAAATGATATATAATACATACATAATTGACATTAAAATATTTTAAATAACATATACATTAAGATATTTTATCAATCCAAATTAAAATGGTATTTTGTTATTAATATATTTTGAAGTATATATCAACATTAATTAGTATTAAAGTATTAACAAGAATTCCCCAGCTGCCACTTTCCAACATTGTTCCATTAAAATATTTTATTTTAACAAAATAAATTTTATATATATATATATATATATATATATATATATATATATATATATATATATATATATATATATACTGGTTAGCATAGATATTCAAATACTTTATTTAAATCTCTTCTTCAGATTATTTTGAAAAATATAAGGTTTAAACATTTTACACTTTTTTTTACTTCCAATTAGTTTACACCATATTCATTTTCTTTATTATAGTCCACATTATTTTTTTATTTAAACCATAATTTATTTTTATTTTTATTTTGAAGAAGAAAATGTTAACTAGGACACATGAACATACATACTTACACATGCCTTCATATTGAGCTGTAGAATGAGCCTCTCTGCTCAAATTATTGATATTTTATTCAGATTAAAATGGTAAATATGGTTAATATAGTTGATTTGGGTCATTGAAAATAATATACACAGATAATTTGATTGCAGATTCTAAAAATATAAGTAAAATAAATAAATTGTTTGAATTCGCTTACTATATCAGAATTTGCATTCCAACTCACTCAGATTCCATAATATTCCCAAAAATAGTAATAATTCATTTGTTCACATCAACAACAGAGTTGGGTAGCCTATTAAATAGTTACCTTTTCAGTACTGGTTTGTTGTTTCCATTGCCACTGGTCTACACTAAATGGCTAAAGCAATACGCTATCCAGCCAGATTTATATTCCTGTATCTGGGTTCCGCAACTTATAAATAATTCTCCATTATCATGACAGATAATAATGCTAGAAAATTCGAATAGGGCACGTATAAAATTCATCCACCCAGGAAATGTTGGAAGTAATGGAGAATAATATATTTAGAGGTTTGTTATGATGATGATAGGATTGAGATGCTAAGATTAGATCTCAAATCCTAATATCTCGGGAGTGGTTGAAACCATACCATTAGTGTGAAAGCTTATATAACTGAGGCTCATTTGAGTCAATGAGCAGTGATAGTGTGAGTGTGTGTATGAGTGTCTGTACACTCTCCAAGTTCTCCCCTAGAGAGCCATTTCATTTAATTAATAGATTGATGGATTTTAACATGGTATCAGAGCGCATAAGATGAGAGACCTGTGTGCCTATGCTGTGTGTAGAATATGAGGGACGGTGTGCTGTTCATATGTTTATTTATTTTTTTCTCTTCAAATTAGCCACAAATTTGGCTGTGCGATCATTTGAGCCAGAATGAGTAGATCTTAGCCTGCTCGAAATTTTTACACCTATGCTAGTGGGCGTGTATGCAGGCCTGTCACTACGTGAGACAAAATTGTTGGTTTGAGTGGTTTTTTGCTGGTAATCTACTGTGTTAAGCTGGTAAGGCACATTCAATGAAATAGTCGTGTGTGGTGTGAGGAATATTTGATAAAATTTTGGTATGTTCTCGGAAAGATCGAGCGAGCAGTTCTGCAGGTGGCTGTTGGTGACTGATTTCAGATTCTATGTCTCACATATTGAGTAAGATCAGCGTTCGAGTTTGATCATGGAGATGGTGCACCAAAACCGCGATTGAGGAAACTATATATCTAGTTTGAGTGATGGCCGATGGAAGAAATTGATGAGATGTGGTCAGCTCCGCTTGTCGTCAAGAACTTGCTGCTCCAGCCAGGCTCTGTTATGGAAGTCAATGCAACCGAGGTTGTTCAGTTGGATATTGAGCTCGTTATTGAATTCTTGGAGAACGCCACTACCATTGATGCGGCCGAAGATAACAAACTCTACAACTGCAGCACCAGTTGAGGAGCGGCTGATAGAGACGTGCTGGGACCATTTGGGTTGCTGGTTATAGCTAAGAAAAATCTGACGGAACAGACTGCCATTTATTTCTATGTCACAAAAAATACTGATGGAAAATTGCAGACCTTCTTCTGGGATGATGAGTTGAGGTCTTCTCTAGCAACTGATCTCATCCTGGGAGTCCATGGGAGCTCCGTCCCAGTTCTGGAAAACGAAAGCATCTCGGTTTGAACCCCGGTCGACCATTATATTGTGGAATTATGTGACAGGCAGAGTGTGGACATATGCAATAGACGTAGCCCATCAAACCCCTGTTCCTGAACGCTTGGGACTGGTGGACGTGTCGAAGGAGTGAAGGACTGGTCCACGCGATCTGTTAAACATTGTGCCCGTAGATTCGAATGGGATGAATAGAAATCGCCTCAGCTCAGTTTCTCTTGCTTGCTGATTGGGTGATGCCATTTGGATATTCTTCCAGAATTAAATGCATTAAATGCAGAGGATTCCTAATTACGTAGTTCGGTTGGGTGGAAACCATTTATTAAAAACAATATTAATTGATGATATTTATTTATTTATTTTTATTTTTTATTTTTTTTAGAAATATGTGTCATATGAGAAATTTCTAATTACATGCATCAGAATTAGACATTGATAGTGTTTGCCTGCTATTACCTTAAATAAAATCCCTTGTTTAGACAAATAAATAGTTCGATCACTCGAATAAGAATACAAATAAATAATACTGGTAATATTTACAGTAAAATCATAGGTGATTAAGCCTAGTTAAGAATAATGTTCTAAAAGGATATGATGCATACTATTAAAGCATCTATAAATTAAAAGAAAATAAACCCATGATTCTTATGAAGAAATAAAGTATAAAATTAGAATATAAGGATCACCCAGAGGCTGGAAGTCCATAATTTTCTTCCACAAAATTCTGAAGCACGAAATTTTTAATGAAGCAAGAAAAATATTTCAATAAATTTACAAATTACTGTAACACGAAGTCAGCACCTGAACCAAGCCAACAAGTTCTTAAAATAATACACTTAGTCATTCTTAAAAATATGAAGACTACTGTAAGCACAGTTCGACCTGGATTATGTAAGTACATAACCAATATCCTTGGTGGTGTAATATATACATTTCAATAATTTGGGAAATCTTCCCAAAAAAATCAAATAAGGAAACCCTTACGAGTACTCTATAGAGGAACACATGCAAATATAACTACATGCCTAGCCACAACATTCCAAAATGCATATGATTATCATAGACTAGCCAAGAACTCTATGAGTAAGGCTTGGACATGTAAATCTGGAATAGAAATTTACAAATAACTCTAAATAAAAATTTCAGCGAGGAGAGGTAGTCCTTGTGGAAAAATGTATGTGTCATGTGTACGTGGAGACGAAAGCTAATGGTTAGATGGAGATACATTTTCTTCACAGGGAAATTTTAGAGACCGATATTCTTCTGAAAGAAGAGCATACCTACAAGAACCCCAAAGAAAACTATAAGACTTGACTCGGCGAAGTTAAAAGACTTTTGATTTAACCCAAGAGATAGAAAGAAAAAAACAAAATGGCATATTGGTTACCTGAATAGGTGTGTTGACAGTGTTGCAGATCGCCAAACCTGAACATTTGAGAGTCGACAAAGAAATATTAGTAGTCGGAACCCTGTACAATAACCAAATAGTCCAAAGAATTTGAAAATGAGATTATTGAATGGCAACTAACCGGGAAAGCCCAAAATAACTATTACATGTGACGATGCAGAGACGAAAAAATGTTGGAAGAGACGAATGCAACCATGGATGGGAGTTTATCCTGAGGTAGAAGTATTCCTTCTTCTCAGTTGCAGCCATGGACGAATGCTTCCGCCTGTAGCATTTTTAACAATCGTAAGAAGCTCCACGGAAAACCTCAGCACTCAAACCCTAAATTTTTTTTTCATACCTCACACTCTTCGTCGACAGAGGAGAAATGATATGGAACGGTTAGGGTTGTGGGGTAATACCCAGTAGTTCCCACTAAGTTCCTTTGCCGTAGATCTCTGATGATATTGGACGGTCATTAGAAGAGAAGGTGGCCCAATAGAGTATCAAGAAATAAAGATCTCAGATTGCACAACTGGCGTGGTTAAGGAATTCGCCAGGTCATGTGAGAGATCATCAGTACATGATGCAAACCAAATATTACATCATTAAATGCGTGAGGCATCAAAGTTAAAAACCCAGGCCAAATCACATGGTTGAGTATTGTAATAACATTGTGGTATAAATTTTTCAAGCAGTGAAACAACACATCACCCAAGGTGTAATTATAAACATGGTAATCGAAGATCCAATCCATAAATACACATTAGTACCATAATAATACATTTTGTAATGGTTAAATGTTTATGATACATTGTTTTTACCGTAGGATAAGAGTCAATTTTTTTTATATATATGGTATGTTATGAGTATTACAACTACATTCCTAGTATAGGCAGCTAAAAGAGTTCATACAAATGGTCCGACAGTGATCTATTTCCCAGACCCATTAGAACAATAGAATATTTACCATCTTCCACACTTCAAGCCTTCTTGACCTATTAAGCCAACCCACCTGTAGTGATCTTGGAGAACTTATTTCCCTTATCTTTGACCATAGAAACAAGATTTTTAACAATCAGCTTAGATTCCTTCTCCTTTCTTAAGGTCCGATAGAACTGCATTGGTCTTATCTTAGGGTATATAGGGATGGAATTTTACCATAATTTTGTCCATCAAAGGGCATTTTGACCGTGTTTTAATGTTGAAGTTTGTGGATGACCTTTTCCGTGACATGCTTGGAAGGATGAAACAAGTATTTTTGACATTTAAATTTTTTTTTTAAACGTTCTTATGCCCATTTATTTTGCGTTTACTAGTGTTATTTTTCAAGTTGACTCTTCACTGAACTAGGAAACTGCAAGTCTCGACTCTGCAACCACAATCCATTCGCCACTTGACTAAAGACTAAAAACTGTAAGGGAAAGTTACCTCTCTTGGCATTTAAAAATATCAGTCGATGACTCAGTTGAGTATGCGGCTCACTGGAAATTGGTATAAGTTGGTATAAGTTTAATAACAGATCATTATTGATATTCGGAAATTAGAATTGATTTTTCTTTCAGCTACCATTTATAGATAAAATACATGACTGCACATCGTAACTGGATCTAAACCCAAAAATGCAACCCAGATCACTGGGAAGCCAATTTTCCAATTCAGGCACTTACCATTCCCCATTGCTAACACATTGGTCAGTTATGTGTGAAATCAGAAATATATACAAATCATGAGTCCAATTTCCAATTCTGTCGCCAACCATCTGTGAATTGCAAGTGCATTGGTCAGTTCTTTGTGAATTTTGTAAAATATAGACAAAACCCGAGTCCAATTTCCAATTCCATCACCAACCATCCGTGAATTTCTCATGAATTGGTTAGTTTTTTTGTTAAATATAGAAAAAGCACAATGGTCAGTTCTGTGTGAAATACAGACAAAGCACGAGTCCAATTTCCAATTCCGTCACCAACCATCCATGAATTGCTAAAGAATTGGTCATAGACAAAGCACAAGTCCTACAACATCTATAAAATTATTCCAAATTTCTCCAATTTCCCAAATATACCCAATAAACCAATCCAATCTCAGAGGAGGAAAAAAATAAAAATAAAAATAAAAATTGACACACGGGAAACTTATGAAACTCCTACCTCAATATCTCATTTACTCACTCACAATCCACTCCACCAATTTACACCAAGCCAGACTGTCACATTTATGTTCATGGCCCTAAGCAGAACATGGTAGGGCAAGGCATCATTTCTCTCAGATTCAGTCCTTCCCATCCATTCACATTCCCTATTTCAATTCCCTTTCCAATAAAGATATTGACATTATTTTGTTAGTTGGGAGGTGTGTTTAAAGCCAAAGTACCAAATCAAAAATCAAAGGCAAAGAAGAGTCAGACACCACACTCTCATCTTTCAAGGCATATGCCCATCCAGTACACCCAACTCAAAAACACCACACTCTCATCTTTCAAGGCATATGCCCATCCAGTACACCCAGCTCAAAATTGGCTCTCTTGAGACATGATTTGTTGCGAGCTTTTAATTTTTTTATCTCATAAAGTAAATTCGAACTGCTAGGTAATTTATTTTAGTGAAAATAAGCTCGAACCTCCAAAATTCTTAGTTCGAAATTAACGCATAGTCATTATATACTATCCTTGGAGTGACAATGCATCTAAACCAGTACCAAGTGGTGGAATATTTTTAATATTTGCTTACTAATATCCACAACTTTCCATATGTTTAATATTTTTTATAATTTTTTCATGATATTTTGTTTGTTTTGTCATTTTTTTTCTACCCATGAATAGCCTTTTGATATTTTCAAGAGAGGCCATCCACACTCACTAATATGAACATCATTGTAATAATGTGTCTAATTAAATGATCCAAAAACAACGTTGAAATACTATGGGAAGCTAAAGCATCTATTGCCCAGCAAATTAGGGACATTGTTAAATAAAAAGAGTGTTTTCCTTCTCTCTTGAAAATATGCCCAACCAAAAGAAATGGTATTTTACAAATATGCAAAGCGAAAAGAAATGGTATCAAACAAACTAAAAGAGTGCCATAGGAATTATTAATATTTAGGAGAATAATTTATTCGTGACCAATATATAGCTTCAGTGGGTTATTGGTTAAGAGCATGTGTTGTCACAGGTTAGAGTATATATCCTTTCATAAATGTAGCAGTCAAATCGCTTTGCGGAAAATCACTTTTGAAGGGAAAATTTTTAAACATAACGTTTCTTGATGGGAAGCATAAGGACCCAAAATGTCAAAAAAAATTGTGTGACCAGTAAAGAGAAATCCAAATTCTCTCTCTCAGGAAGTTATCCATTTTCTGCCCAAAGCTAGAGTAAGGTACAACAATTTCACTATATATATATATATATATATATATATATATATATATATATATGATTATCTTTTCTAGGCCCAGGCTATAGTGAGGTACAACAATTTCAATATATATATATATATATATATTATTAACAATTGAATAGAGCAGAAACGCACAACAATTCACACACAAATAATTATTTTCTATATTGCAATAATTAGATACATCAAATATATAGGTGAACTCATACTAATCTTAGAGAGAGAAGTTGAGAGATTCTCTCAACTTCCTCAACAAACCCAATCCATGATCAATCTAAAGTAAGCGTGATCCTAACTAAATCTAATACCCTCCCTTAATGCTTACTTTACAAAACATATAATTAATCACAATTACAACACTTTAAACTTTTTGTGTCTTTGTCTGATCTGGTCTTCATTAACATCTGTACCCACTTTGAGATCTCATAGGAAACGCTCTTTTCTCCACCATTTTCGAGCAACCATTCAACCCATTTAAAATACATTGTTTCTGACCAGCAATAATGCACTGTTGCAAGATCAACATTATTGACAACTCGGCTCGTCGGGGCTTCCGCAATAGAGCTGACAAGTGATGAACCATCCTATGGACCAATCACCATCTGATTTCGCTTTCGGCTCTCCATCAGTGGCTAGGAAAATGGTCTGAATACTGAATGTGTTCAAGAGCTAATCTAACAACTTGACCTGCTAACCTGTAACTGATGCTCCTTGGCCGGTAGCACAACAAGATCAGCATATAACAAATTCACACAATTAGATTAGCCAATTGTTCTCTCGTCCCTGTAGGACGTCAAGAACGACTAATTTAAATAATGCTCATTTGTTCAATAATCGGTTCTGCTTCAAAAATTTACAAACAAAATAATAACAACTATGCACACTTTGCTTAACACTAGAGGCTCCAATCTTTACGAACCCAATAATCTAAACTCAATAGTCTCACGACGAGACAGCACTGAACTTCACAACGCTGCGCAAACTGTACCACAAACTATATGCTGCTCCTTTGCTTCACAGAAAAGACACCACACGACAAACACGTCTCTCACGGTCGAGCATCGGACTGCCCTCTACTCAAGCACAGGACAAATGCGCTTATGCAATCAGCGAACGTAGCCTCCACACACCGTGCTCAGCGTCCAGTTCGCACTGTGCCGCGCCATTCCTCTATCCAACGAATGGGTGAAACGACGGTACAATAGCTACCGTTTCTGCAGCAAGCCTGCAGCTGGGTTTTATCAATTTCCTCCTGTCTGCCTTGATTTTCCGGAATGGATGCCTCCAACGTATTCTTCTGAAGCAACCCAACAACAAGCCATCCATATCATCCATTCCAGTCGCTCTGCATAGATAGGCCTTTCTCGCACTGTTCCACTTCCATACGCATTGACAATTCATTCTGTGCCACGTCCTCACTGATCCATTGTCAAATTCATCACAGATTTCATTTCAACCATTTGCTGCAATGCAACAATATGCCATGATGATGAGATCTTATCTCCTTTGGGCCGATCTGTAGTTAATCAGAGACTGCTCCTTTCGGATCTCACAATGTTCTTAAAACTCAACAGCTCTGCCGTTTATCTAAACTTCGGCATGTTTCTAACTCCGCAATTCATCAAATTTGCCTCATCGATCTTCGTATCAGAGGAGCAGGAATCACAGAAAACACGATGGAAGCCTGTAGATTGTATGAATGTACGTATGGTAGATGTTAAAAGTATTTCTGAATCCACGTGAAGAAGAGGATGTACAATTCAGGCGTGCGCTTCTTCTAATCTACAATATCTACAACGTTGGCGCAGAGATTGGTCTTTTGGAAGACAATATCGGTCCCCACGAATTAACTAGAAATCAACTGAACAATGCTCCCTTTGAGCGTAGGCGTGATAAGTATTAAAAACTGGAAATCGAATTCAAATAACAGCTATATAAAACACAAAACATTTCACTCAAACGCTTATGTACACAAAATCAGCAACATAAACTCTTACATTTTCCTGGCTTTCCCGTGAGGGAATCAAGCCAGAATTGGCTCCGATACCATATTAACAATTGAATAGAGTAGAAACGCACAACAATTCACACACAAATAATTATTTTCTATATTGCAATAATTAGATACATCAAATATATAGGTGAACTCATACTAATCTTAGAGAGAGAAGTTGAGAGATTCTCTCAACTTCCTCAACAAACCTAATCCATGATCAATCTAAAGTAAGCATGATCCTAACTAAATCTAATATATATATATATATATATATAATAGATTTTAAAATAAAATACGATACATTTAATTAAAAAAAATAAATTATGTAAAATATTTATTTTCATGAAAAATATACATCTCAAAAACTATTATTATAAAAATTTACTGATATAATCTTATATTAAACAAACATAATAAGATTATATGGATGAGTGAGCAGTATAAATTTTTAATTTAATATGAAAAATATTTTCAAGATATTTCAATACAATTTTATAATTAATATGAACAAAAGGAAAATTAATAATAACAAAAAGAAAATTATGATAATTAAATTCAATAAAATTATTTATGATATTTTCATAATAATGAAAGTTTTGAGAATTATGATAATTAAATTCAATAAAATTATTAATGATATTTTCATAATAATGAAAATTTTGAGTTGAGCTTTTTTATGGAAATATTTTTTTAAAATATTTATTATAAAATTCACAAAAATTTTGAAGCCATAGTATTGAGAAAGAAAGATAAATGAAAGGTAGAATACTTATTATGGGTTTGAAAACAGTTGTAAATCAATGAAATTTTGGATTAGGATAAGAAAAACTTCAACTTTTGACACTTACTTTAATAATTTTATATAAATGTGAGATTTAGAGATGCAATATCTCTAAAAATTTAGGAATACAATATTTATAAAAAGTTATGCAAAAAAAAATACATCCAAAAAAATTTATAATATATAACCTTAAAAAAAAAACATCTTATACTATCTTAAATTAGTTAAAAAACAAGAAAGATAAAAAACTTCCTTAAATACTTTAAATTGAACCCAAAACTAACTTCCACTTAACTTGCAATGCATAAAAATATCTAAGGCTAACTAAACCATTAGATTATCAAAACCGATAGTTTTACAAAATAAAATTAATATTAATAAAAATTAAAAAAGAAATTGTGATGCAATCAAAATTGAAAAGAGAAAAAAAAATAAAAAATAGAACAATATATATGTAACTAACTTTTTATTATTATTCTTTTGATAAAAATAAAACTTAAAAATTTCCTATTAATCTGTTAATATGACCATTAAAAAAAACCAATTAATCTCTATCTTCATTAATAATTAATATATTATCGTCATCATATAATTTTGAAAAAATCATGATGTTACCTGAAACCGAATACATCATTTCTTGCGTTATATGGAGCTGCTGCGAGGGTGAATCATAGCTGTTTTGTCTTCCATGGGCCACCAAATACTCCTTCCCATCCTCCTCCGAGCGAATTTCCAAAGGACTCCACCCATGTAGTCCACTCTTGAATTGCGGATTCGCAACAATCCCTCCGCCGTATGAAGATGGTGGTGGCTGTTTCTGGCACTGTAACACCCAACATATATCAAACTAAAATACCAATACCCCTCACCACATGCATAAATATTAATATGAGCGAATATCTTGTGGTTCTGACAGTTCCTCACCACATTCATTTAAACTGCTGCTCTCACCTCTGTTGTAGCGAAAGAATCGTACAGGGGGGCCAGTACTGTTGTCTGAAACGGAAGAAAAACAGCAAAAATGGAGTTACAACGTATTTTTTTTTATTGTTTTTTTAAGATGAATATTAAGTTTAATAAAATTTTTATGTTATGAAGTATTATGTAAATTTTAAAAATATAAAGTTTATATTTTATTAACCTCATTGAAATTGAAATCACAGTGTTAAAAAGCATTATGTAAACCATTATATTATAAAGCATAAGGTTTCTGTCGTGTTAGAAGCATCATATAAAATTTTAAATTAAAAAGAAACATCATTTAAACTATACAATTTAAAATTCAAAAAAACATCATCTAAACTATAAGATTTAAGATTAAAATGTCCATAAATTAAGCTAAAAAAAAAACTAATCACAAACTCTAAAATTCAAAAAGCATAAAATTCAAGCTAAAACTTCAATCTAAAAAAATATCAAACTTAAACCATAAGATTCATAAAATTATGTAAACCATGAAATTCAAAAATTCCATACTATCAGCTTGTCTCAACACCAAAACTATATTGAAACACACCAACAGAGCATTTAGATAGCGGGTATCCATAACAATATACCTGAGACAAAGCTGGCAATTCAATAAACAAATATTATACATGTAGAGTGATAGCTATATATGAATTGATAACACATCCCACCTTCTGTAAGAAAAACAGAACAAGCTTGGCTATAGTTCTATAGCCTTCACTGGAATTTTAGTTTGGTTGGGATTGATTGTTGGAATATGTAATTCCTACTTGTCTTCAGTTGTGATTCTCTCTATGTATAGAGTCTATTCCTATTCTATAGGTTAGTTCCTAGTTTGGTGTCAGGTTGAGATATTCTCTCAACCAAATTATTGTGCGTCTAAGATAGCTTCTCTATCTCGAGACTGTACTTCATGTATATATACATAACTCTATTTGTTTGATTTATGATATAGAGCTTGTACGCTCAGCTTCTAAGTTGGTATTAGAGCCCGTTTGGGCCTGGGCCTGGACCTCGACCCCTTCTGGGCTGAAGGAAATGAGAAAAATAAAGAGTTCGATTAGTATTTTGTGTGTTTTCCATCCTATGTTGTTGGTGCATGACTGCAGATCAAAGCATGTTTGTTGAGGCTCGTTGGACGCTGCCGTCTAAGGTTGCGTGAGTCTGTCCTCTACGTGGAGATGGATGCTACCCGAGCCTTAACGATCTGAGCAGTGCCATTGCAGTGGGGAGTAAAGGAGTGTCGTGGAAGGAGCGAGCTGGTCCGACCTGTTAGTGTTGGAGAGCTGGTTAGATTGCTGCTGGAAATGGATTAGTGTTAAGCACCTAATTGTGATGAAGAGCGGGTGATTGAAATTGACTGTAATTGCTCACTTAAACGAGAATAGACTTCATATTGTGAGAGCCTGTTCAAGGATCCAGTTCAAGGATCTGTTGTTTGTGCATCTTTAGTTTATTGTGCGCTGGTCTGCCTGTGGTGGAAGTGACCTGAGCTGATGGGATGACCCGAATGCAATGGCGTATGTAGCAGCAGTGTCTTCCTGCGAGGTCTTGATCTAGTTTCTTCGAATTCACCTGCCTCCCGAATTCACTCCATGGACCACCTATTTGCAAGTGCGTGGAAGCATGTACACTCAAAATACGTGTGAGCCAAGCATTGTATGGTTCATCTACTGATCAAAGGTAGCTTTGGTACCTTGCTACCATCGTCTTCTATCTTGGACCATTGTTGTGTGCAGAGATGAATAATTGGTATGAGATCTCTTGAAATATTCGATATTCAGAGATCGCATGGTGCCTTCACGTAGGAGGCCAAGTAAGTGTGGCAACGAGGCCGAGCGGAGGGAGTTTGAAATCTATGCAGTGGAGCTAGGAAGCTGTAGTGGTTGCCGGAAAACCGCTTGCTGCTTGCTGCCACACTATACCCACTCTGCAACTATAGTTTCATAGACCTGCTTGATTTCCAAGATAGAAAGGTCGTCTGGTCCTGGACGGATTCAGAGGTTCCCCGGATTGTAGGGGATGACAAAGTATTTTTTTGGATGATCGAGGGCGAGGTGCTTCTGGGCATGGTGGTTCTGAAGGATACCAAAGGATTGATCAATTTGGCAATGGTAGCAGGGGTGGTCGGCCTAGTGGTCCGAATCAGATGTCCATAAATGGGCAGAGGGTTGGCTCTGTTTTTGCATGATCTGTTTTTAAAATTGAAAATATGACTGACCAGATTGTGTAGTGTGTTGAGTTCACTCAGGTTGATAGTGTTAAATGTTTTTTTTAAGATATGAAAGCAAAGCTCCATTTTTTTTTGAGGTAATGAGATATTTTTTATGGCAATGGCATTGGTTTTCCTCATTGGTGTTCGACATGGATCAGCGCAATTGGATGATAGTGGAAGAATGGATGTTTCAGAATACAGGTCAGTGAAATAACTGGGAACTTCCATGTCCGAAATTTCTCAAAGTGCTAATTATGCAGAATATGTTTCACTTGAGGAACTGGCCCCTCTCGCAATGGACAAGATGGAAGCTTTGTCAATTGAGGGATTGAAAGTACAATTGGATATGGCGGATCATGATGCACCTTCAAATATCAATGCAACGTCATGGGAAGAGTTGCAGCTTTTGAAAGAATGAGGGCTCTGGAAAGTGGTACCTTGGGATTGGAAGGTACTGTTGGCTTCCAATTATTAGATACAAAGGGAGGTAGTATAAGATCTAAGCACTCCGTTGTTGTATAGCGAGAAGATGGACGAGGCCACTGAGAAGGGCCAAGTCTTGATATGCTACTTTTTTGTTTTTGGTTTCAATTCGTCTTAATTTCTCATTGGAACCAATCGGTGGTGGCTTCACCCACATACTCGAGTTGAACAATGCAGCTTTCAGGTGTCAGAAGAGGTGCAGAAGCACGCGGAATTTTTGGGAGGCTTCCAGCTTCCTTTGTTTGGGATCGACCTCGTTGAAGGTTGAACACATTTCTAGCATGGTCTCATGGCACAACAGTGAAGTGAGCTGAGGACAATGTGGTGAGCTGTCTGGACGTGATTATGTTTCTATACAGGGTAAAGATGAAACTATAAGTTCCAACATATTTTCTTTGATGAAACAAATTGTCTTCATGAATTATTCTACTTTCATGTTGAGATCGGTCAAATTAACATGTAAATGCATTTTTGTAAATCTGGTTGAAAGAATTGAGTTATTTATTGTGACATTTAGTTTGGCCAACTAGTGTCATGAGTTTGAGTCTATGTTGGAATTGGCCATTCCAACAATAGACAAATTTATTTGCAGGAATGATTTACTACCAGATATGATGAAGACATGACAATGAAATGGCATCTAAGGATAGTGGTTGGAGCTACATCAGATATTGGAGGATGATCGAGTTTGTGTGTGCCCAGTGTGATGGAAAAATACTTGAATGTTCAATTGCGAGGAGATTAGCTTGATAATGGGTCTTCATTGTTGCAGCCTGTTAGCGAGCATGAGGAGGCATGCTTGGAAGCAGTTACCCTACCTTGATACTGTGAACAACGGAAGTGGCATTACGGTGAGATTCCAGGGGAATTGGATACTGAAATGAGAACTTTTTGTGTATAAAATTGTTGAATTTTATGCATGTTGACAGTGAATTTGTGGACGACGCAGGATTGGACCATGGAGTCGTGGCTGTGTTAAGCCTTTGTGGTTGTGGTGAGCCTTCGTGGCTATGATAAGACTTGGTGGCTGATTTGAGCCTTGGTGGCTACATTGTATCTCCTCAAGGCTGAGCGCTTGAGAGGTGGAGGTGAATTACTGCTTGTCAAAATGTGAACTAGCAAGAAGGTGAAAGGATGTTTCTAGTGCATGTTGACGAAGCAACGTGGAGCGATCAGTTGTCAGTGATCTGATAGGGATCAGATCGAAGACAACGTGCAGTGTATGATCTTGGATCTGCTCACAACAACAGTGTGGGCAGTGTTTTGGTGAACTGAAATTCAGGGTAGTCTATCCGCAGCAGTGAATGGCATGGCCATGTGCTGTATTACTGTCATGGTTATTGCTTGTGCTTATATTGTAATTTGGTATGGTTTTTATTTGGTATGGGTAAATGTGGACAAGTCTTGGAAATTTGTATAAATATTGAGATTTGCGACCTCAATATGATGTCATTCTGTTAGAATTCAAAACTCTAATTGATGACAGGTAAAACATGGAGACCAAGACCAGCGTGCCAAAGTAAAATGAAGATGCCAAAGACTAAAAAATACAAAGCCAAAGTAATGGTGTGTTCCAACATATGAATAGTGCGATGTTTGTGGAGGTGAATGGTATGGTGAGTGGCAAAGGACGATGGAAAATCAAGTTTGTGAGAGTTTTTTTTGTGTGATTTTCTTGGAATAGACTCATGACCATGGTAGAGTATGAGTCACAGTTTGTAATTAGAAGCCAATCTACATGTCATTTATTGTTTTTACGTGCTGTAAGACCCAAAGAGGCATGCATACCCCTTTTTTATATGTTCCCTCTATCAGAGAGTTTTAACACCCTGGAAGAGTGTGTCATGCGGGATGGATACACTTTGGTGGGCCGTATTGGCTTTAGACTCCATAAGGTGAAATTTTATATCAAGGGGGAGTTAATCAAGAGGTTGGATGAACCATGTATGTGAAGGCATTCCTAGTAGACTAGCGGTTGCAGCAGTTGGAACCCATGCATTTCGGTAGATGGTTGTTCCTTTATATGGACATCAATAATAGCATGAAAATGATACAAAGTGTAATTACCTAACAAAACCAGTGTCATTACCAAACAGGACCAGTTGTAGATTTTGCAGATGGATATTGAGATAAGTAGTCATTAAGGGGGAGTGTTGGAATATTTAATTCCTATTTGTCTTCAATTTTGGTTCTCTCTATGTATAGAGTTTGTTCCTATTCTATAGGTTAGTTCCTAGTTTGGTGTGAGGTAGAGATATTCTCTCAACCAAATTATTGTGCCTCTAAGATAGCTTCTCTATCTTGAGACTGTACTTCATGTATATATATATATATGTAACTCTATTTGTTTGATTTATGATATAGAACTTGTATGCTCAGTTTCTAAGTTTGATCACATCCCACATGGCTTTATATATACATCCATACACAAAGAAATCAACATAATTAGAAGAAAAAAAAACTAAGTGGCAA
>CM076582.1:38559311-38661812 GCA_034641835.2 Pinus albicaulis | reverse complement strand
GCAAAGGAGACTTAATCCTCATCTAAAGGATGTGGTAAAAGCTGAACTTCAGAAACTTTTAGATGTTAATTTTATCTACCCTATTTCTGATAGTAAATGGGTCTCTCCGCTTGTGGTGGTACCAAAAAAGAACGGAAAATGGAGAATTTGTGTGGATTATAGGGAACTAAATAAGGCAACACAGAAAGATCATTTTCCTCTCCCATTCATAGATCAAGTATTAGATACTTTAGCAGGGAAGAAATTCTTTTCTTTCCTGGATGGCTTCAGTGGATACAATCAGATTCAGATTTCCCCTGAAGACCAGGATAAAACTACTTTTACTTGTCCCTGGGGAACATTTGCCTATCGAGTTCTACCTTTTGGCCTATGTAATGATCCTGCCACATTTCAGAGAGCTATCCTTAGCATTTTTGCAGATTTAATAAATAATGGACTTGAAGTTTACATGGATGACTTTACACCATATGGAGATGATTTTGATCCAGCTCTAGACACCCTAGAAAAAGTCCTACAACGCTGCATTGTTACCGGGCTTTGCTTAAGCCACGAAAAATGTTTCATGATGATGGCTGAAGGACTTATCCTAGGACATTATGTTTCAGCAGCCGGCATTCAGGTAGACCCGGCCAAAATCCAAATACTTTTGCTCATTCCCACTCCTACTACTCAAACAGAGGTACGCAGCTTTCTTGGATTTTCTGGTTATTATAGACGGTTTATAGAGCATTATTCGCACATTGCTGCTCCTTTATATGCACTAACCGGTAACGTTGATTTTCTTTGGACAGAAAAATGTGACCATGCTTTCGAGGATTTAAAGAAGCTCGTATCCACAGCCCCAGTCCTTCGAGGACCAAACTGGGACCTACCGTTCCAGATATCATCTGATGCCTCAGATACAGTTATTGGCGCAGTCCTTGGGAAGGAAGAGGATAAAAAACCATATGCCATCTATTACATCAGCAAGAATTTATCCCCTGCTGAATTAAATTACACTGTTACTGAAAAAGAATTCCTAGCTGTAATACATGCTGTCAATAAATTTAGACATTATATTACAGGTTATCCTGTTATCTTATATACGGACCATTCTGCTATAAAATATTTAGCAAATAAGCCTGTCACAAATGCCAGAGTAACTCGATGGTTAATTTTATTGCAGGAATTCGACATCACAATCAAGGACCGGCCTGGCAAAGAAAACCCTGTAGCTGATTTTCTTTCGAGAATACCAAAATCAAGCGATGCAGCAGCAGTTGAAGATCAATTTCCGGATGAGCACCTGTTTGCTGTTGCCGTTCAAACACCCTGGTATGCTGATGTTGCCAACTACCTCGCAATAGGTAAAATACCAAAACATTTAACCCCTAATGAGCGCAAGCAGATTGTTCAGAAAATTTCTCGATTCTCGTGGATTGGGGGCTATTTGTTTCACACAGGAGCAGACATGCATATCCGGCGATGTGTTAGAGAGGATGAAATCTTTGACATCCTAAAAGTCTGTCACGATGGACCGTGTGGGGGGCACTTCGCTGAGCGTAGAACTAGACATAAAGTATTGCAGACAGGATATTACTGGCCGACGATCTTCAAAGATGCGAAGAAGTTTGTCCAAGCCTGTGACAGCTGCTAGCAAGCAGGACGACCTGGTCAAGCTGATGAGATGCCTCTGAAACCACAGTTAGTCATCGAACCATTCGAGCGATGGGCTCTTGATTTCGTTGGACCCATCAACCCCTCATCAAATCAGAAAACATATATCTTGGTGGCAACAGAATATGTCACCAAATGGGTTGAGGCAGAAGCATTACCAAGAGCCACAGAGGACTCTGTCATACAGTTCCTGTTCCATCTATTTGTTCGTTATGGCCTTCCCAGGGAAATAATTACAGATGGAGGACCACAATTTGTTGGGCATAAATTAGCTGCAACACTCAACAATTATCACGTCCGGCATAAAATCACTACTCCATATCACCCACAGGCGAATGGGCAGGTAGAAAGTAGCAATAAGATAATAGAATCAATCCTAACAAAAACCATTGCGTCACATAGGCGTGATTGGGCTACCCGACTACCTGAAGCACTCTGGGCCTATAGAACCACATGGAGGAGCACCACCGGTTACTCACCTTATCAATTAGTGTTTGGAAAACAACCCATTTTTCCCATAGAATTCGAAATCCAAACATTACAGACAGCACAGGAAGTTGGCTTAGATCTAAGCGAGGCACAAATCAATCGACTACAACAGATCAATGAATTAGACGAAATTAGGCTCTCTGCACTACAAAATACAGCATTGATTCAACAGCAGCGAGCTAAATGGCATGATGCGCTCATCAAAAACAAAGTCTTCCACGAGGGAGACTGGGCTCTGTTATACGACTCTCGGTTTCAGGACTTCCCTCGGAAACTTCGGACTCGATGGTTGGGACCATACGAAATCCAAAAGGTGCATGACAACGGAACCCTTACTCTAATTACCATTGACGGTTCTGGATATGCATTCAAAGTAAATGGCCACCGAGTCCGTCTCTATCACAAACCACTCACTCGGGAATCCTTCTGCCAGCAGCTACGCCGAGACACTGATATGGAGATTTTAGGAGAGGAAGAGAAATCTTCCTCACCTGTAATTCATTAAGGGTTCATTTCTTTTTACAATTTGTACATAAGTTCTTTTTTTTGAGTGGTTCTTGTACATAAGTTTGAATTAAATATTTTCTTGTCTCTTTTCTTTCACAAAGTTCGATTTTTTCCCTTCTAAAATAGCATCTGCGTGTTTTTTATGCTATTGGTTTTGCTTGTTTTGCTATTCCTTTTCTAAAGGAACAGCATTCGGGATCTCTGCTGTTCCTTTTTCAAAGGAACGGAATTGTTACGTCTTCCGCTGTTCCTTTTGGTTACCACTGTTCCTTTTTCTTCAAAGAAACAGCGTTCTTTTATTGCTGTTGTTCCTTTTTCAAAAGAATGGCATTTTGAGTGTTTTTATAGTATTTTTATTTTTTGCTGTTCCTTTTCCCAAAGGAACGGCATTTGCATTTTTTTGCTGTTCTTTTTTCTATTATCCGTCGTTGTTTCTTTTCCAAAGGAACACCACTAGCATACTTTTGCTCTCCTTGTGAGACAGCTTATTCCTTTTGCTGATCTAAATTGAGGATGCTTCTTGTCCGTCTTCTTTCTAGTCTTTAAGATACAGCTATGTATTCGTGCAATGAATATAAAATCACAACATACCGAAATCCGCAAATCATACATCGCTATATTTATAAGGCTCTGCATTAGTAAGAGGACAAAAGGAAGGACATATTTTTTTTTCTTATCTTTTGTTGTCATTGTTCTACTAATTTTTCCCTGATTGGTTATCTTTATCATGCTGATTCCCTTAACCTTCTTTGATTATTATTTAGGAATAAGAGCAAAGGGCTTATATCTTCCTATTGAGATAATAAGACTTCTTCCACCATTCCTACTCTTAAGGAGTGTTGAACCACCCTTTGTGTATAAATAAGGAAAAGGACACTATAAAAATATATATATATATCTGAACATGATATGTGAGATGTCAAATGCAGGATAGGGGGTCTCATCGAGAGCCAGCCTACCATGATCATGAGGATGGAAGTGAAGTGGCATTCCCATTATGGCCACCACACCAGGGATATGGTCCAAAAGGTATATCAAATAAACGAACCTTGGAACAGGAGGTCTCATCACGAGCCAGCCTGCCCAGGTTTCGCTCCTTCCTCGTGAATGGCATTATGGTTAACTGGTCACCAAGCCAGCATAATGGTCTACATTTGACATAACAACATTCCTAAGTATACACAAAGGATCATGGTTCCGAGGGTGAAAAAAAACAACTCTGCCAAGGTTATGGACACCTGTCGGCAGCAGAGCACTGTTAATGGTATTGAAGTCACCTTGGTTACACCAATGGGTAAGATACTAATACTCTTTTGTTTCTTATATCCTAGGAACTAATCATATGTTATTTCCCGATTTATACATCGCATGAACATTTATCATTACCAATCATGGCAACGGAAGTGACCATGACCACTTGAGATTTGGCAAGTACGATACATGCCCTACCTATCAGCCTCATATCATAACACAGCAGCCTCTTATATAATACGCGATCAATTATCCGCCTCGATTTCGGTAATTCGTTGTCCTTTTCAACATAGCATAATTCCATATGTTGTTCCTTTCTGACTTGGTTGCAGACCGGGTGCCGCTCCTTTATTTGCCGGCTGGGACAGCCTATCACATTGCGGGGGGGGGGGGAGGTTAACCTCATCATTCCCTGAATTACGTGTCAACTCACCATTCGGGAAAAATAGTGTACGACGGTTTGGCACGGTTTAACGGCATGGCATTTCTATTTTTTTCACAAGTTGCTGTTCATAATCCATTTCCGTTGCATTGTGGCATACTCTCTGTTTTCCTTGCGATTATCACCCTCTCTGTGTTTCAAACAGAAAACGTAGTTGCTGTTCCATTTAGAATCCACAGTGAAACCATGGGAGGAAGGGCAATTCGAAGCGAGCCTCAACAGTTGACGATCTCCGCTGCTGCCCGGGAGATCCTGGAAAGAGCAGGATGGTTGAATTATTTCAATCGCCTACAGGAGTCTAATGAAACAGTAGCGATGGAATTTTTGCAGAACCTACAGGATGATCACTCCGCAGTAAGGGGGAAGCGGATAGCGGTCACCGATGACATAATTGCAGAAGTTTCAGGACTACCAGCCACCGGACCGGTATGGACATTAAAAAAGGAACGATTATAGAAGGTCATGGAAATTTTCCAGGACGAAGGCCGGAGTTTGACAATTAAGGGGAAGGGAGTTCTGCCAGCAACCCTAGGAGAACCCTGGACGGAGCTAGCAAGAACAGTGCAGAGCTACATCACCTGCGAAGGAAGGAAAGACGTGGTAAGACCACGACATCTTAAACTTTTAGCTGTTTTAAAGCAGAAATGCTCTGTAAATTTACTTGCACTCCTGAACTCATTACTGCATGATGCTGCACAAAGTATAAAAAAGGCACAACATGTAGAGTCAGTCGTTAGTCACCATGGGTTAATACGACTAGTTGTTAGTTATGGTCTCACCCAGCAGCAGAGCAGCTGGGAAGAGCTGATTGCAATGATTGAGGGGGGATTGACAGCGCCATCCCCAAAACGTAGACATTCTATAAGCACACCAGAACGTCCGGCAAAACGCAGAGAATTAGTACAGCAGAAACATGTTGCTAGTACATCAGAATGACCAGAGATATATCAGGAATCGGCAAAACGCAAGCATGCCATCGATCCACCCGAGCAACCAGAGGAACCCAGAAAATCAGCTCGGTTAGCTCGGATGAGAGGAAGCATAGATAAGCCCAGAAAATCAGCTCGGTTAGCTCGGATACGAGGAAGGCTGGAAAAGCTCCAGGAAAGCGCCAGCCAACCAGTGGTAATTGAGGACGAGCAATCCGAAGAGGGAAATGGGGTAGCATCCAAGCATTCGGAAATCGAAGCAGAAGCTGAACAGGAGGAAGAAATGGGACAGCAGGAAGATAGCCCATTACAATACCTACTGGGAGAAGATGACTTGGCCGCAGTCCTAGCCAATATGGGTAAGTATGGCCAACCTTCTAGTTCAGAGGACCCTCACGACAAACCCCAAGAAGAAAACATGTCTGAAAAATCACATACAGTAGAGGCAGAAAAAGGTAATCTGCCTGTTCATGATGAAGAGGAGGTAAATACTGAACGGGAACAATCTGTTCCCAGGGTGCAAGAGGAAATTCTAGAAGGAGTAGGAGCAGAAATAGCAGTTGCTCAGGAAGAGACAGAACCAGTCGAGGTTCCTACCCCAGAACAGCCAGAGCAGAACAATGAGGAAGAACCCCAAGAGGAAGACTTAGAAACTAGTCATGATCTAGACCGCAGCAGACAGCCTGCTGTTCCTTCTAATGAAACGCTGGAAATTAAGAAGTTGCGGATGGAACGGCAGAAATTGTTGAATACGATAACCCAGCTCAGACAACAAATTAGGATTCTGAAAAAGAACCAGAAGGTAAGAAAGACCGGAGGGAAGAAAAAGAGGGCCAACAATCGGCCTGATGTTCAAAACCCTACTGAGAATCCAGCTGCCGTTCCAAATGATGCTGAGGAACAAAAACAGACGGATGTTCGCGTTAAAACAGAAAAGGATGATATAAGGACCAGTGACAAGCAAATTCAGATAGAGGCACCACCCTCAGGGGTAATAAGGGTTCTGAACTCCAAACAACATAATAAGAAAGTTCAGGTAAAACTCCCGGCCTCCACTGACCTATGAAAAAAAGATCCGAAGACAAAAACCTTGCATAAGATGGTGAAGCAAGCCCAGCAAGAAGCTGAACAACTTAGAGAGCAAACGGTTCCCCGAGAAAAATATGAAGAGTTACAGCAGCAACTAGAGGATGTCAATCAATCCAAAAGCCAGGCTTTTGAAGGGTGGCGAAAGGAACAAGAGGAAGTTGCACAGGTAACCCGTAGACTAGATACTGTTATCAAGCAGATGAATACCTTGTGTTCTTTATACAATGATGTTTTAGCATGTAGGGCCCCTGCTAAAAACTATGCTCTGTTTTTATTAGAACGATATTTACAATTAAAAATAAAAGTTGTTAAAGCAGGCGCCCCTATACAAATCAACACTGTCAATGACTTTATAGACTGCTGTAAACATTATGGAGTGAAGGTCCAGAGATTGCTGTGTGAACTTTATTTGCATGACCTTGTGCTAAATCAGGAGACTGAGTTAAACCCTGGCCCTTTCATTGGAGACATCCAATTACAAGCATTCATTTCCTTCGGGGTTAATCAGATTAAGTGGCTCAAAGCCTATGATACTTTCCAGAGTCAGGAAAATGGTCTAGATTTACGGGTAAGGGCTGAGCCTAGGAACCCAGTACAGTTGTGGAAAGCTCATAGAAACCTCATAAAGACTCCGGGTGTCTACGAAACATTAGGACCCATGCATGAGGCACTCATTCGAGAGAGTTTAGAATATTTTCTTTCCATCAAAGACTTGGCCATTAATGCAGCGAAATTTCGGTACCGAATCTCTGATCCAAACATCCAGCTCAGGGAACCATTTAAGTATGAGAATTTTGAGTTAGCTGCCAACCGTTTGAACCTCTATGGCGAGAGCATTCTGAAAGCAGGGTCATCCTGGTTAGGATATAGATTTCGTACTCCAATTATTTGGCACCCTGCACCCGGATACCAGGCCCTGTATGAGATGCCTGAGGGGCAAACAGGTCAGTTCTTTGACTATCTAATCACTCATCATGGTTGTAGGCCTCCGCATGAGACTCCTTCTCCAGCATATTCTCTCACTACATTGCATGTCAACTACAATGTTTTCATGAGGACATGAAACAAGGTAAGCAGGGGGGTGTGTGGAGTACTAAAAAGGTATGCTTTTGATCATTATTTCAGTGGCTTTTTAATAGAATTTGTGAACCTTTTTGTGTCATGAATTTTGAAAGTAATAAGGAACTATAACAAAACATGTGAGAATTGATATGCAAGACTTAGCCACTGATAATGGTTATTTTCTATACAGGAAAAGGAGAAAACGAGGGATTGTCGTTCCAAAGGAAAGGACAAAGTTGAGATAACTGCTGTCCCTCTGGACGAGAATCGAACGCAAACAAAGATAAACAGATCAAAGCAAATCGGCTCGGAAAAGAAGGAGAAGACACCAGCTCAGCGCAAAAGAAAAGACAGGATGAAGAGTTAACAGTTTGGCGAATCCCTCAGGATCTTCGATCCTGAGGGATCGCTGCTTTATTTATCTTGTTACTTGGACATCTCCGCCGTCGCCTTTATATAAAGGGACAACACTGTTAGCTTGATATAGAGGATACGCTTTTATGTAATTTTCTGAAAAACATCAGCTTTGATTATTAAGTCTCGTTGAGAACTGGTTCAATGTATTCTTGACCGATGCATTAATAAAAGCTTGGTGATTATTTCATCTCTGCGTCTGGATTAACTTAAAGCGGTGTATCCTTGGAGGCTAAGGGCCCGGCCCCGAAGGACACTTGCTTCTGTACCATTACGACTTGACTTCTGTGTGGTTTGTTTATCAGTGTTATTTGATAATTTGATATGCTTTATAAAGTTCATATTACATGCTCTGTTAAAGATTGAATCATTGAGGTTTTTACAGACAGAATCGTGTGTTGACTCTGCATCAAGTTATTAATCCTTTTCAGGGTTAATTGCATGTTCTTACTGTTTTGTTACAGAGCTGTTATATTGAATATTCGTGTCATACATTTGTTGAGGCAGTGTTCTTTATAATCGTTGGATTCAGTAACAATAGCGTTCTATTTGAAAGCACAATCGTATTTCCGTTGATTCAGATTGTTATTTCAATGTATTGTGCGCGTTTCCGATTTATCAGTATTGTTCCATAATTCATTAATCGTTATTGCTGTTCCATTAGTGTGATTTGTGTGAATTGCCTTTAGAGTGAAAGAATGTTATTTGATTGCAAAGAGTGCATTTGAGTTAATAGATTAAGTTTGGTTACAACCCGCGGGACTTAGTTATTTCAATTGCTGTTCCATTTTAGATTTGTTGTTCCATTCCAGAATTGCTGTTCAATCCTTTACTTACTGTTCCATTTACTTGCATTTGGTGTGAGAGATGATCTAAGGCTGTAGTGAGCATTGGCAGTCACTGTCTAGCTCCCAGGCTCGTGGTCTATGCTCTAATTTCCTTTCCATCGGTTTCCGAAGGGATGGGTTATCACTGCCGAACCCTTGACTGATAAGCTGTTGAGTTTTCTGAGTGTGTGATTTATTCTTTGAAGTAATTTAGTTACAGATAAGCATCTGTTTACTCTTGTATTTCTTAAGCACTATACTACTAGCATTACTCTGAAAAATGATAGCCTCAGATTGAGTCACTCTTTGTAATAACAAAACGCTCCCGGATTGACATATTAATGTGAGGTAATTAGAGGTGAAAGAGACCCTTTTTATAGCTCCACACCGGCAATTTCTCCCGACCATTGACACTATCCTGATAGGCATGCCAACTCTTTGGAAGACCAAGGAGAGCCAAGATCACCAAGTCCTCATCCTCCACTGTCACCCCCACACTTCCCAGCTCATCCCTGCATTGGGTGAACCTCATGAGGTACTTTGGCATACTTTCTCCCTTCTCACGCTTGATGTTCCTGAGTTTATCCTTGAGCGCCAGCTTCCTCTGGTTGCTCTTGCTTTGGTATAGATCCGTCAAGGCTTTCCACATCAAATATGGAGAAGCCTTCCCATGCAGGCTGGACACAATGTGATCCTTTACGCCCTCCAACAAGATCCTTCGACATTTTGCTTGTTTCTTTTGCCATGCTTCCACAACAGCAGCATCAGTAGAAGTAGGTTTTGGAATCTCTTTCTCCACGAATTCCAACAGCCCATTATCATCTAATATAGCCTCCATGCGGTCTTTCCATGCAACATAATTCGAACTGCCTTCCAAGGCATATTCTAGTTGCAATCCGTTGAAAGACATTTTCGCCGCGGCACCAAGAACACAAATCTGCAAATTCGAATTTCACCACCAGCTGATAACTCAATCGCTTCCAATCTACACTTGAGAACAAATTATTTCCAAATCAGAGATTGACTGCATGGGCATTTACCAGACCTTTCACTTTCCGAAGAAAGATGAATCTGGAGGCTACCTGGCCCGTATGCAGGCTCTGTCCGAGGAAATACGTTTGCAATCACCGTAATAGATCTTTGACGATTAATATCGCTCTGATACTATGTAGAAATTTGCTGAATAATGAATATTCAAGCACTGAGATTATCCCGATCATACACAAATTTGATTTGCTGCATAACACATAATCTCTTCTACAAATTAATTATCACATGCGGAAAATAAAACAAGCGACAGAACATCAATTCACACACATAGAACGCAGCATGTATGGGGAAAGCTTATAGCTGAAAAACCCCAGCTATATGTATCATATAATGGATGAGAAACATGTAACTTTACACAATACAATACTCCTCACAAGTATTGAGTACTGTCTCCAAAATCTACACACAAACTAGCTCAGTTTTGAACAGGTGACGGGTTCAAAACTCCTCCACAAGTCTGCCTGCCTCTACTGCACAATCCAAAGTGTGAATGTAGCTGAACCAAGTTCGAATTCACCTTGATTGAACATCGCAATCATCACTGGCACTCTCATCCCACTGATTGTGCAAATCTCATGCACAACTAATATACAACTACTGTCGATCTCACCCTTTCATCTACCTCTTTCACTGATCTCCACTGAACTGTCCATGCACTGAGTTAACTGATGTGTTATTTAGTTGAATAATGAGTTAATATTAGTGAATTAAATAATATTTAATTCACCCAACTCATCTCTAGTGTAATCGCCAGTTAAACTGATCACAACTAGTTCAACTAGTTAACCGGAACACAATCTCCATTAACTCCTCAATCAACTCCACCAAAACTCTGCCACATGAGTCTAACTGAAGTATATCATGCATGAGCTCACCAAACCCATGGGAATAGCATAAATCCTCATTTCAGCTGCATACCCCACCTCCGGGGGTCAAACTGAAGTGCTCCAAGAGAGTAAACTGAAGTTTAGAGTCCAAATATTATTAAGGGTAAATAATATTTGACTGTTCTATTTTTAGCCCGGCAGTCTAAAAATAGAAACCACCTAATGTCTAAAAATAGAGGTCCATCTATTTTTACCAACATGACCAATCCTCCAAGAATAGCATACTGCAACTCCCAGTACATGATCCATATGTCTAAAAATAGACTTTGCACCAAAAATAGCCTGCGGGCCCACCTAGTGAAGGCGACTTCATTTCACTAGGCTCCATCATCTTGCTGCATTTTCAACATGACAGAGTCTTGATGATGAACCACACTAGTCGGTCCGAAAGCGTCTCTTTTATGTCTAAGTTCATTTACATGTGATTTTTATAGCAAGAATTCTATAATACTCAATGGATCACAAAAACCAAAATTCTAATAATATTATATATTAATAATAACTATATTATATTAACAATAATAATAAATAATAAATATTTATAAATAAATAATAAAAAAAATTCTAATTTTTTAATATCTACTAATATATATTATTTATATGACATCATTGGCAGATAAATGTCACTCATGAATCAATATTAATTTTATAAAAAAATTTATAATTTATTATTCAATAATTTATATGATAATTTCATAATAATATTAAATATATATTTACAAATATAATTTTGTCTTGTATTTTAATTTAATTAATGGTAAAATATGTATTTTAATTTAATTATGGTAAAAAATAATATAAATGTTTATAATATTCCTAATCAAGTTATACATGATGATAATAACAATGAAAATCCCAGTAATGTTTAAAATATTATGCCAGTGAATGAAAAGAAACAGTCCTTCTACCTAAATATTCTAGCACTACCATGCCTAAGACCTAAATATTTTTTTGTTGAACAACGAAGCCCGTTTCTGTGTTATAGCGAGCCATAGCCTTAGAAATGTTGTTGAATGTCAAGTCTAATGTGTTAGGCTTTTGTTGTTCTCTGTCTTTTCTGTAATTTACTAACTGCTAATAAATTTTGTTGTAACTGAAATTGAGAGAAAGATATTCCACAAGGAACAGTTATCTGATTGTAACTGAAATTGGGAGAAAGATATTCCACAAGGCACAGTTATCTGATTGAATGAATGGATATTCAAAGTACCGTAGACCACAAATAAATAGTTTACAGTATGGAGAAGGTGTAATTTATGCTTTGAAAAATTTTAATAGAAATAAAAAGTTGTAGATTGTTCATACAACTCTTAGAAATTATGGTGAGAAAAGAAATAAGATTTATATATAGGATGGATATGTTTTTATGTATGCAATGAAAATTGCAAATAAAAATTAGAAGTGAGAAAATAAATAAGATTCATAGATAGGATTTTTTCCATAAAGAAGAGAGTTTTATTGTTTAAAAACTCGTAGGTTTTCCAACCCATAATTTGGGTGTTGGTTAATATGGTTGGAGGATTCAGATCATAACTGGAATTAAGGTTATTCCCCATAACTCCCACCTCCAGGTGTTTGAAAATAAACAATTGTTATAGATTATGTAATTCACTAAAGTTCATCAAAGGTCCTTGGTTTACTTTCAATTGTATTGGGCTAATGCAACCACACTTATTTTCGGTACAACAGTTTTCTACGTTTTATTACTATACCCTTACTGTTTTATAATTATATTTAGCAGTCCTATTATTTCAAATCTAAATATAATGTTATATTTTTTTTCTTTTATGAGCCTGTGTTCATAAACTCCCTAACCCATGTTTAATTTTAATGTTTTTCTATGGATTTTAGACAAACACTACTATATATTTCCAAGGATTTTAATTTTTTTCTATGGATTTTAAACAAACACTACTATATATTTCTAAGGATATTTTATATGGTAGCAATAAATGTGTATTTATAGGCGAGAAAATTCTAAAAATAATTTTTATAACTTAAGATGTCTCACAGACCTATCTATGTCATTCAAAATTTCTTCTTGGAGATTTCTATTTGCAATTATGTCGATTTTAAAATGTAAATCTTAATTTTAGTTTGTGTGTAGCTATTGGTTACATCTCAATAGCAAATATTTTTGAGATTTTCCATATTATTTTTGGCACAAATCTCATGGATAATGCCAACAATAGGTTTTGTTGCAAAACTGATGGCATCAAATCAGCAAGAGGAGATATTATATCCTATTTTGTTGTGATAGAATGGAATTGAATTTATTATTCAGTTTCTTCTCTACATCTATAAATTGTAAGCATGTAGAGGAAAAACATAGGAGATATGAGGGATGAGATGAAGAGGAAGAGAAGATGTGCAAATCTGTTGTTGTAATCTCCTGTTGATTAATAAGAATGCCGATACCTCTATTTGGTGGATGTAGCCCGGATTGGTTGGGTGAACCAGGTTAAATGATGTTTTCATTTTATTGTTGTGTGTGTTTTATTTTGTTTTTGCTGTGCTTAATTCTGACAATTGGTATCGAAGCCTGTGTAACTTGAGAGGAGCCACTGCCATTGAGCTTGACCGGTGTGCTAAGGAGGCATGATTTTGAGGCATGAAGACTGCCGTTGAGCTTGCGTTAAGACTACTTGCAGATCGAGCTTGCAGATCAATCTTGCATTAAGATTGAAGTAGCTTGACGTGGGTGGCTTGGGTTGAATATTGGTATGTGCCAAATTTCTGTCGGTTTTGACATTTTGGAAAGGGGACCAGAATTCATAAGGGTGTATTGAGTCGAAGGTTCCCATGGGAAAAATTCGCTATCGATTCCATATGGTGAATTCAGTGCAATGGGCCAAAGTGGCTGTAGTATATAACTTTTGTTTATTTGAACTTTCCGTGCAATATCTCAAGCTAGAAATTGCTACACAAAGCCCGTACTGTTAAAGATTGAGGTGGGCCAGGCGGCGGCTGCTTGAAGAGAATTTTGGAAGCTGTAAACATAATCACTAACCATTAGAGTATTAATGGCCATATATTCATCATTCATAGGTTGAGGACGAAACTCAAAATACGACGTTTACTGGAAAGGCAGCGGGTCGCAGAATCAGTTGTAATGTGAAAGAAATAGCCATTAGCATAATGGAATAGTAGCAAATGACCAAAATCTAAGAGGATCACGGAACAACGAGAAATTGAGAATGTTTTTTTTATTGGGTAATTTTAATAGCCAAACATCTAGATAATTTTTTTCTTCTATTAAAATGATCAGATTTATGGTTATTCAGTTATTTTTTATCAGAATTCTTCTATTTTAATGATCATATCTCATGGTTATTTAACAGTTCTTGATCTCATTTCATTCAATTAAACATAATTTCATGTTTGAAAAGGGGATTTTATCAAATTTTTAATTTGATTAAAAAGTCAATTAAGGATCCCTAGAGTAGAATTCAAGTTAAATATGGAAAAAACTCAAAGTGCTTGGTTTGAGATCAAAAAGTTTAATGGGAGAAATAACTTCGAAATCTGGAAAGTCAAGGTGCACGATTTACTCGTACAACAAGGTATGGCGAAGGCACTTTTGGGAAAATCCAAACAACCTTTTTCCATGATAGATGACGAATGGAGTGACATCGATGACAGAGCACTGAGCGGCATACGATTGTGTTTGGCAGATGATGTTTTATTTAACATCGTGTCAGAGAAAACAGCTGCTGGTCTATGGACGAAGCTAGAAAAACTGTACATGACTAAATCCTTAACCAACAGGATTCTTCTGAAAAGACAGTTGTACAGATAATAACTGATCATTTGAATACCTTTAATACTCTCTTGATGCAATTAGATGGCATAGAAGTAAAATTTGATTCAGAAGATAAAGTTGTAACTTTATTATGTTCTTTGCCTGAGCCATGGGATCATTTTGTTACTTCTATAAGTCTTAGTTCATAAGAAACCCTTGAATTTGATGATGTTGTTGGAGCTATGCTGTGTGAAGAAAATAGGAAAAGGTCAAATTTTGAAACCTCCACATCAGAAGCAATGATGGTTAGAGGTTGATCTAAAGAAAAACGCTTCAGTTAGAAAAACAACTCTCGGTCAAAATCGAAAGGGAAGAAGAGTAAGATAAAATGTTGGTTTTGTGGCAAATTGGGACATTTGAAGAAGGACTATTGGAAGAGACAACAAACATCCAAAGGAGACTCTTCAAGAGAAAATAAAGAAGCAAACACGATAGATACAGGTTCAGGTTCGGCATCTGGTTCAGATATAAGTGATGAAGTTCTATCAGTTAATTTTTTAAATCATGATCAACATTGGCTGTTAGATTCTAGTGCGTCCAATCACATGTGCATTCATAAATAATGCTTTAAATCTTATAAATCAATTAATGATGGAGTATTTTACATGGGAAATGATGTCTCATGTAATGTGTGGGAATTAGAAGCATCCATATTAAAATGTTTGATGGGAAAAATAAAATCTTAACTGATGTAAGACATGTGCTTGAACTCAAAAAAAATCTTATTTCTCTAGGAGTGTTAGACACAAATGGATATAAAACTTTTATTCAAGGTGGAGTAATGAAAATTTACAAATGAATCTTATTAGTAATGAAAGCAAAGAAGACTGGAAATCTTTTTCAGTTAGAAGGAAGAACAGAGTCAGATCATGCTTCTACTGTATCTGAAAACGATAGTGATTCTATTCGACTATGGCATCAATGGTTGGGTCATATGAGCGAAAGAGGATTAAAAATCTTATCTGATCATATGTTACTTCCTAGTTTAAATTCTTTTAAGTTAGATTTCTGCAAACATTGTATTTATGGGAAACAAAGCAAGCAGAAATTTAAAACTGGAAAACATACTATTAAAGGAATCCTTGATTATATCCATTCTGATGTTTGGGGTCCATCTCCTACAACCTCATATGGAGGATCATCATATTTTGTATCTTTCATAGATGATTTCTCTAGAAAAGTATGGGTCTACATGTTAAAAATAAAGTCTCATGTATTCACAGTTTTCAAGCAGTTTAGAGCATTAGTTGAAAATATCACTGGAAGAACCATTAAATGTTTAAGAAGTGACAATGGTGGTGATTTTACTTCAAAGGAATTTGATAATTATTGCAAGGAAGTTGGGATCGAAAGACATAGAACTATTTCTTATACTCCTCAGCAAAATGGAGTTGTTGAACGCATGAACAGGACTCTCTTAGAAAGAGCAAGAAGTATGCTAAGTAACGCAAATTTGCAGAAGGAATTATGGAAAGAAGAAGTATCTACGGCTTGCTATTTGATAAATTGATCACCATCAACTGCAATAGGATAAAAAATTCCTCAAGAGGTATGGAAAGGTCATCATTGTGATTATTCTAAACTGAAAGTTTTTGGTTGTGATGCATATGCTCTAATTCTGAAACATCATTGTTCTAAATTAGATCCTAAATAAAAAAGATATATCTTTGTTGGATATGGTGATGGGATTAAGGGATACAGGTTGTGGGATCCTACAACTCACAAGATCATCATTAACAGAGATGTTAAATTCAATGAATCTTCAGTTGATAATCCAGATGTAGATAATAAATTGAAACAGGAAAATGTACCTAAGTTTCAACATATTCAGTTTGAAACCAGTTCAAATACTGATGATAGTAGAGATGAAAAAGTTTCAGATGAAGATCATGAAGAAGTTCCTACAGATAATAATCAGCAAATTGTGGAAGAACCAGAAACATCTTTAATAGGGTCCACAAGAATCAGACATTCTCCTAAAAGGTATGATGATTATGTTACTTCGGTTGCTTTAACCGCTAATTATGATGAACCTTTATGCTATCAGGAAGCTGTAGAAGGTTCTAACAGTGATAAGTGGAAAGAAGCTATGAAGGATGAGATGAAGGCATTAGACAAGAATGCCACACGGGACCTAGTAGAACTTCCTAAAGACAGAAAAACTGTAGGATGTAAATGGGTTTACAAATTGAAAAGGGGTGTTGATGATAAAGAAGACAGGTACAAAGCGAGGCTGGTTGCGAAAGGTTTTTCTCAGAAAGCAGGAATTGACTTTCATGAGATATTTTCACCAGTTGTTAAGCTTGTTTCAATTCGGATTGTGTTAGCATTAGTTGCTTTACTTGATTTATAATTACAGCAACTAGATGTTAAGACGGCATTCTTACATGGAGATTTATATGAAGAGATTTATATGGAACAACCTGAAGGGTTTGTTCAAAATCGCAACAAGAAATTTGTCTGCAGGCTCAAGAAATCATTGTATGGTCTGAAGCAGTCACCGAGACAATGGTACAAGAAATTTGATTCTTTCATGATGAGTCAAAACTATATAAGAAGTGAATATGATCATTGTGTTTACTTTAAGAAATTAAGTAATAGCATATTCATTATCTTAGTATTATATGTTGACGATATGCTTTTAGCAAGCAAAAGCATAACTGAGATCAACAGGTTAAAGGCTTATATGGCTAGGACGTTTGATATGAAAGATCTAGGAGCAACAAGACAGATTTTGGGCATGGAGATTTTCAGAGACAGGAGAAATGGTAAGTTGTGGTTATCACAACAGAAGTATATTGAGAAAATATTCTTAACGTTTGGTATGAACAATGTGAAGCAAGTTTCAGTCCCTTTATCTTCCCATTTTAATATTTCTTCAAGTTTATGTCCTAATACAAATGAAGAAAAGGAATATATGTCTCGAATACCATATGCAAATGTAGTAGGAATTTTGATGTATGCGATGGTTTGTACATGACCAGATATTTCACATGCAGTTGGGGCTGTCAGTAGGTATATGGAAAATCCAGGGAAAGAACACTGGGCAGCAGTGAAATGGGTGCTTCGGTATTTGAGAGGCACAAGTGATTATTGTGTCACTTCTAACAGAAGTAGTGAATTTGTTTGTGGATATGTTGATTCCAATTTTGCAGGTGATTTGGATAAGAGAAGGTCAAGTTCAGGATATGTCTTTACTCTTGCAGGTGAAGCTATTAGCTGGATGTCAAAGCTACAGAACATTGTTTCTTTATCCACTAGAATACATAGTTGCTTCACATGCTTGCAAAGAAGCCGTTTGGTTGAAAGGTTTGTTTGGTGAGTTTGGTAGGTTGCAAGACAACATAAAGTTGTTTTGCGATAGTCAAAGTGAAATTCATTTGGCTAAAAATCCAGCCTATCATAGTAAGTCAAAGCATATACCTATCAAGTACCATTTTGTAAGATAGGTTATCATTGAACAGGGAGTCTCTCTTGAAAAAGTACATACAAAGGAAAACTGTGCAGACATGTTCACGAAACCAGTTTTATTAGAGACACTACTATGGTGTCTGGCTTCTCTTGGCTTGCAGAAAAAATAAATATAATAAATAAACAAGGTATCAGGCTAATTGTTGTCAAGGTGGAGATTGTTGAGATTTTCCATATTATTTTTGGCACAAATCTCATGGATAATGCCAACAATAGGTTTTATTGCAAAACTGATGGCATCAAATCAGCAAGAGGAGATATTATATCCTATTTTGTTGTGATAGGATGGAATTGAATTTATTATTCAGTTTCTTCTCTACATCTATAAATTGTAAGCCTGTAGAGGAAAAACATAGGAGATATAAGGGGTGAGATGAAGAGGAAGAGTAGATGTGCAAATTTGCTGTTGTAATCTCCTGTTGATTAATAATAATGTCGATACCTTTGTTTGGTGGATGTAGCCTAGATTGGTTTGGTGAACCACGTTAAATGTTGTCTTCATTTTATTGCTGTGTGTGTTTTATTTTGTTTTCGTTGTGCTTAATTCTGAAAAATATCTATAAAACTTATTTAAATATTACAATTCCCATTGATTTTTTTGCATAATATTAATGCTTTATTAAACCGATAAACTACTTTCCTATAATTATTTCTCAAAATGAAAATATACATTTTCTCTTTTTTTTTTTTTTACATTCTACATAGTTAACAACGCTTGTATATTTAGAGTGGCTAGGCTTTTATTTCCAAGGACTGTGTGTCCTTAATAAATAGTCTAGGAATTATTCAGGATAGCTTGTATATTTAGAGTTTCTAGGCTTTTGTTTCCAAGAACTTTGTGTCCTTAATAAATAGTCTAGGAATTATTCAGGATAGCTGGCCCAGGCTAGATGAAGCCTCGAACCGACCCTTAGGCTCAGATTAATTCTTATATTCAAACATAAAAGGACAACAGTTCCTAAATATTTTACCTTTAACAATAAATAGTTTAGGAATTATTTAGGATAGCTGACCTAGGGGCTCAGATTAATTCTTATATTCAAACATAAAAGGACAACCGTTCCTAAATATTTTACCTTTAACCATAAATATACAAATAAATCATGCAATGAATAACAGTTTCTCTAAAAGAAAATTTTTCTTATCTTTTGTTTTTGTTTACCAAAGGACTAAACTACTTGTGTATCCTTAGATGATAAAGTTAATTTGATATTATCTTGACTTACTCATCCTGATAAATTTCCATTAAGATAACTTTTTTGGCCATTGTCTTCTTTGTTCACTATTGAGAAATCTAGTTATGCAAGGTTATAACTATTAAGTGATTTCTATTTATCTGAAATTAGTAACTGCTTGTAAGTTTTTCTAATTTCTTTAGATTAGGATTTTGTTTTAGTTACGTTATTAGTGTTCTTTTTCATCAAACAAATACCAATGCATAAACCATAAAGATGTGAAATATTTAGATTGTTCTATGATATATCAATTAATTAACCCAAATTACTTCTTCATAAACAATGCATCTAATTATTAACAATGTAATTAATCATAAAATATAACTAAACAATACATGTAATGATAAAGAAGAAAATATCTAGTTTACCCAAAATGGTTTCCAAGATTTCCTTAATGTAGTTGCATCTACTTTCTTTGAATAAGGAATTTAATACAATGAACAGAAAGAGTAATTCCTATAATGTAAGCGTTCCTTCTGTAATTTAATAATTACTTCAAAAGGAGATAAATGTAATTCGTTCCTTGTGTAATTTTCTAATTACAATAAGAATAAAAATACACAAACCAAACAATGGGGAGGCGGCCTACTATAAGAAACACCCAAACCAAGTTTTGGGAGGGAGCCTGTAATCCCAATCTATTCTAATTTACAAATGAAATATTGTCATTCTTCTATTCTCTAGTTGCATTCCTCATTGAACATGATTATCAAAACAAAGATGGCTTTAGTTTTAAATACCTCTCACTTTGTAATCACACTCTGAACAATTTAATAAATCTTTGAGGCATAATATATGACCCTGAACCTAGGTTCAAATAGAAGCTCCACGTACTTGTTTACCATTCAATCTATTATATGCCATTCAATCTATGAAACTTAAGAAATTTAGCTGCAATTTTGGAAAAAACCAATGAGCCAAAAAATTGTACGTTACTTTAAATAAACTTCACTTCTTTTTTAATTGAATTTGTTTATTGGAATTTGAATGAAATCTGTTTCAATTTAAAGAAGTGTATTAAATAAAGAATATGGAAGATGAAGCACGCATACCTAGATGGTTGTGCTCCATGGTGCTCCATCACCTTCCATTGCATGCCATCATTTTAATTGTAACCTACATAGTAAATTTTAATTGTAACCTACATAATAAATTGTAAGTTGCATTATGTAAAGTAAAATTTAATAATACAATTATATTTTAAATTTAGAGTATTAAATTTATATAAAATTACTTAATAATTTTTTTATTAATGATTATTTTTAAGAAATAAAAAATAGCACTATTAATAAAAATGCAAAAGAAAATTTTTGGCCTTCATTTAGACTATTTCTACCATGTGAATCATTTAGATATAAATTTTGCATTCTATTTTAAGTAGATTTCAAAAAATTAAATATAATTATGCTAATAATAATGCAATAATAAAATAATTATTAAATATAATAATTATTAATAATCATAGTTTACATAATTATAATAATGTACACTTTCAAATCATTAATATATATGATTTTATCTCTAAAATAATAAAAATGTATTTATCTTTATTTTAACTTATTTTGTATAATATTACTTTATTTTTATCTTTATATAAACACAATTATTTATACTAATATGGAAAAATCTGAACAATTTTGGCATTATAAAGATGGTCATTATAATGATGGATGCCAAGCCATATGGCATGAGCAAAGCTAAAATGTTATATTATAAATAAAATAAAAACAAATTAGAATTTAATATTATCACTACTATTATCATTGTCTTTATGTTTATATAAATAAAAATGTTTCTATCTTACTTTATATAATTATAAAAATAAAGTTGTTTATGTTATTATGATCATAACAAGAAACTAATAAATTTACATACAATACACTTGTGGTAATGCAACTATCTTCAAATGGGGACTAACACATACAAAGCCATACATGTAATCATTATACAATTGGCAAATGGATAACCACACCTAAATTTGATAATGTGAAATGGTAATACTTGGCAAATAGTTGATTAGGCACACTTTTCACAATAAGATAATTGTTACATTAAAACCTTGGAAAATAGTTGATTGGGTATGCGTTTCACAATGAGAAAATGTATATGTTTCAAAATAAATGCACATTCTATTTTTTCAATTAGGCACAGTAAATTTGTAATCATGCTTTGTAAAAAAATAATTTAAGTATGGTTTAAACATGTGATTTAAACATGCAGGAAAGTTATGACTTTTAATTTTATCCTTTGATTCATTGGCGACGAGGATATACTGCATCTTTCAATTTAGACCATCTCATCAAAAAGATTAATTAGGAAAAGAATTAAACTTGCCAATTCCAAGAGAGGACTAGCGTAATTAATTATAAAAAATAATTAATATATAAGTTATACATATGTAACAAAATCTAAACTATTAAAATTTATTTCCATATTTTTAATATTATTATGAAGAATCTTAATATGTAAATACTCTTTGTTACAATACCAATAGCTAATACCATAGATTATCAATACACATATCCAAAAAACTATAATCAGAGTTCATATGACAATTTAATTAAAAAAACAAAATAGATTAATTACTTTAGATATAAATCATAACCTTTGATTTGTGTAACTATTACGAATATATTATGAAGAAATATTTCGGTAATAATCACATTATCATGAACAAAGCTGACGTGTTTCGAACCAACCAGTGTGGTTCATCATCAGGACTAGGTGAGAGATCAGATCAGTCGTTAAGTTTAAATAGATGTAGGGGAGGAAAAGAAAATCGTTAGAATCAGGTAATTGGATTTCTTAGTCAAATTAGCTGATTCTAACGGTTTTCTTTTCCTCCCCTACATCTATTTAAACTTAACGACTGATCTGATCTCTCACCTAGTCCTGATGATGAACCACACTGGTTGGTTCGAAACGCGTCATGATAATGTGATTATTACCGAAAGATTTCTTCATAATTTATTGATGGATCACAGAAGCCAAAAATCTATTAATATTATGAATATTTTAGAATATTATATTGAATTTAAATCTTTACCATCTACTTAATAATTATTGATAATTAAATTAAAATATTTAACATTAATATAAATTAAATAATTTAAAATTATTTTTTCACAAATAATTATATAACTTGATTTAGTGATGTTTTTTAAAATAAAATTGAAAACATATAAATTAAAAAAATAAAATCTTAATACTTTATAAAAAAAATTAAATCAATTTGGCAAAATGAATTGTAATGGAATGAAATTTCTATAATTAATCATATTCGTAAAACTGTATATTAATAATATTTTATATTCATTTCTTAATATAGGTTAAGGGCATATTGGTTTTTTATTTTCATAGAACATGGTAGAATTTTCGTCTTTTTCCATCCGCGATTAAGTATAATTATTCTCTTACAGCATGGTAAGATAATTTTCATCATTTTCGTCTTTTTGCTAGTGATGAAATATAGAGAATCTTGATACAGTAATATTAAAAAAACAATAAAAAGTATACTTATCTTTTTTTAATTAATTTTCATTTTTTTAATGAACTTTTAAATTTATAATTCTCTAACTTTAACTCTAACCTTAGTCTTTAAACGTTTGTCTTCTAGAACTTTAACTTTTTCATTTATATAATCTTTTCAAACATTAAACTGTCTTTTTCTTTTTCCAATACAAACTGTCCTTTCTTTTTTCAAATTAAAAGAATTGAAACTATATTTTTTAAAAATTAAAAACTCTAAACATACAAGGAAAATTTTCCTATATTTTAAGTATAATATAATTTTTATATAAATATAATCCTTTGAAACTTTAGACTATCTTTTTGGCTTTCCAATACATTAATGTGGATGCATTAAAATCATTGAAATTGTTTTTTTGAAAAATATGACATAAATGTTAATATAAATATAATCTTTTAAAACATTAAACTGTTTTTTTTTTTCTTTTTTCTAATAATTTAACTACATATTTTTAATTAATATTATTTCTATATAAATATAAATAATAACTCATTTTTTATTTAAACTGTTTTTTTTTCTTTTTCTAATAATTTAACTACATATTTTTAATTAATATTATTTCTATATAAATATAAATAATAACTCATTTTTTATTTAAATTAATTATAGATGTAAAAAATGTTTCATCTTTGCCCATAAAGTTGATAAATATCATTATTATAAAGTGCACATAAATAATGATTTGAGACTTCATTTCTTATAATATGATTTTTTTTTTTAATAATGTGTGATGATTTGATATTTATTTCATTTTGATATTATAGTTATTTTGTTATATTTATTCTAAAATACTATAATATTTTATTTAATTTATATATTATATTTGTCATAATATTTTAATTTATATATTATATTTGTATAGTTTATATAAGGTAAATGCTTTAGTTATTAAGAGTAAAGACTATTATATTTATCAATAATATTATTTAATAAAATATTTTATTTTTTATAGCTATTTTATTTTTTCTTTAAATAGATATAGGTTTAATTTTTTTGACATATATTGATATTATTATTATTATTATTATTATTATTATTATTATTATTATTATTATTTGCATGTTTTGCATATATGAATTCAACATTTATGAGGAAAATTATAACATTTTTCCCAGCTACCTAAGTCAAATATAATTTACAATTTATATGAACGAGAAAAAAAATAGTTTAAATATTGATTTAATGGTTATGTTATTTGAAATTAAATTTTAAATTTTACTATTTTAATTTTCTCTATGTGGTTCATGTACTCAAGAGTGACCACTATGCTTGGTACAAATCCATCCAAAGGACTTCATGTCCGCTCAACTACGAATCTTGACCCAACAAAACAATGTTATTGCAACAATATTGCATGAAACAAAAGGAAACACTACAAAGAAAAATCCATTTGTGAAATGATGATAAAAAAACAATACTAATGCTGATGATGACTACTATGAAGCTTGACCCTAAGGGTGTTGAGATAATTGAACCCATGACCTGTCAATAACAAAGGTTTTTTAACAACGAGGACAGAATTGAACCCATGACCTATCAATAACAAAGGTTTTTTAATGACGAGGACTCCACCCATTAGGAAAAATTTAAGGCTAGAATATTGTTACATTAATTAGATAAATAAGTGGTTAATTATAAGCTACAAAGAAAAGGTCATTTGTGAAATGATGATAAAACCAACAAAAATAATGATGACAATGACTATGAGAACAATAAAGAAAAACACATGATGATGATTATGATGATGATGGAAAAAATGATAAGAGTAGTGCTTGGATCTTATGAAGGTAAGAGAGTATATAACTTTCTTTAGAAATTTTTAATGTGCTTAGAAAGCATTAAGAGAAGCATTCCAAGATGTTATTTTACATCAAATTTTGAATATTATTACTTTAATTACATAAATATGTGGCTAATTTTAGACACAAAATGTTAATGCAATAATATTGCATGAAACTAAAAGAAATGCTACAAAGAGAAATTCGTTCGTGTAATGATGATTACGGTCATAACAACAATACTAATGATGACATTGACGATGACAACAATGAAGAAGAATAGCATGCGATGATGATGATGATGGAAACAATGATGAAAATAATGCTTCAAACATAAGAAGGTAAATGAGTATGTATATTAAATATATGTTCCTATAAATCATTAAAAGATGCATTCCAAGATCATCATAGTTTAATTTAGTTATACTATTAGGAAGGTTGGTTGTATGAAAAATATTTTGAAATTGAGATCTAAAATGGCTATATGATGAACATTTTAAGAGAAACTACTTTTCATCTTCAAGCCTCTTAATTTCATTAATTTTAAAAATTCCTTAATCCAATGGTATATGATGGAAACAATGATGAAAATAATGCTTCAACCTTAAGAAGGTAAGCAAGAACTTATTGTTGAGCCTCAAATTTGTGCTTTCCTTCACCTCATTTTACCTCATTTTCCCTTGTCCATTTCCATTTTAAACCCAATTGATCAATAAAAATAGTTAAAATTACTTCTAGAATGGTTTACATGACTGACTTGTTGAATTTTGTGATTGTTGCCATTGTTAAGCATTTTGACCGGAACTAGCTGCAGAATGCAAGCATTCCGTAGCTAACCGGCGATTCTACAGCTACCTTTATGTTTGAGTATGTTCCAGGTGGCCTCTTGAGGAAAAACGCATATGGGCATGATCCACGTTGTGCCTACATGGTGTGTTGCTCATCATGGAAGAGGAAATGAATTTTGGGTACGGTTATGCACGTGGGAACACATTTGTGAAGGAAGACTCCTACTAGGACTGTCTCAGTCCAGGTGTCTTTTCTCCTTCACGCAGCCACCTCAAAGACTCCTAAGATGATTTGGATAGGGAAAGACATCATTCCTAAATTATTGTAATTATTGTTACTTGCATTTACTTTATAAACTCTTGAGTAGGCCGAGAGCTTAGTTAGAAATTTTGTGTTAGATTTGCTGCTGGATTTTGTGTAAACTCTGTGTTACGTCTTTGAAGACACAGAGCATTATGTTCAAACTATTGTATCGTTAATGGAGCAGACAAAATTATCTTGAAGGCGTGATTTAATTTTGAGTTGAATGCCGTCAAGTGGTAGAGGGCCCCTGCCCCTTGCACGGATTTCTTTTGCGTAAACTAGATAAGTTTTTCCTAGCTGTCTTTACGTTCTGCATTTGAATTAGTAGTTGTTTTGTTTTATCTACTGTAGTCGTACTCATTCTAGTTCTTCCATAAGAAGACACTCTTCCAACAAACTGAAATGATGAATGTTTAAATGACTATGGTATTGTAGGATAGGAGTTAAATTTGTATTTGTTTTAACTAGCTACTGTAGTCATATTCGTTCCAGTTCTTCCACAAGAAGACACTCTTCCAATAGACTAAAATGATGAATGTTTAATGACTATGGTACTGTAGGATAGGAGTTGAATTTGTATTTGCTTTTAACTAGATACTGTAGGTATATTCATTCCAGTTCTTTCACAAGAAGACATTCTTCCAACAGATCATAACAACGAATGATGAATAGCTATAGTATTGTAGGAATTAGTTGTAGTTTTTAGTCTTCACTATCACAGTTGCACTTGTCCTAATCACTCTTCCACAAGAAGAAATTATTCCAAGACATCCTTAAGAAGTTCAAGATATGACCGTGATGTGACAACTTAGTTTTTCATTTGCTTTCAGTTCATTTGCTTTCAATTGCATACAAGTCCACAGTCATAATTGTTCTACCTCTTCCACAAGAAGGAACTTTTCCAAAATATCATTAATGATGAACAAACAGATTGTGTAACTTCATAGAATAATGCATGTTAGTTAGAACGCTCCGGAGTCTCATTTTGCATTTAATTCATGTCTAGCTACTTCGTTTCAAGTTTGATGATGGCTTATAGTTTAACATTGTTCTAGTTTAGAAGCATCTTAAGCTCATGTTTAAATTAATTCATTGCACTTACATCTCATAGTCACATTGTCACCCTTTGCATAGTAGATCACTTTAGTTGATAGGATTCATAAGACAGCCTTCATTATTTACAAATATCTTTTTGTTCTGAAAACCACCAGTGATCCATAACCTTAGGAACAGAAGATAACATCATTACAAGGTCTGAAATATCATTGCAAATTCCTCACCATAAACAGAGCTCTTCCTCAACAGAACTACCTTGAAAAGAAACCAATAACTCTTTGAGTATAAGCTCTGTGACCTTCAATTGAAATTGCAGAATAGAACTAAGAATTATTCATGGAATAGATGAGCTTAGAATAGAATGTTACATCATGATTAGTGTCTAACTGTCCAGTTAGAAAACTTGCATATTTAGTGATCATTTCTCAAAGTCTAGTTTGTGTCATTTGTTTAAGAAGTCATCATCAAGCTCTTGTTTCTATTCAGTCATAGTTCAGATGTTGCTTCAGTATTTTTTATTACACTTGCCATTCCATACATTAGGCTCAACTGTGTTTTTGACCACCAATTTCTTTTCATTAGTTTTCTAGGCACTTTCATTGTAAACACAAAACTTCAAAAGACAAAAAACACCATAAATCAACATAAAAGATCAAAACATCACAAAACACTACACACAACGCACTAGGAAACAAGCACCTAGGTACATATGGTACATTTCACTTCAGCAGTTTACAAATCCTGGTTGACAATTAAATGAACTCAGTTTAGGAGACTAGATTGAGACACAACATTTTGGCGTCGTTGCCGGGGAAGTGAAAACTACGTAACCTTTGTTTCTTAGCATCCAAAAACAATTTTATGCGTAGGGAGAGAGATTCAAGGGGAAGATTTATAAGCAGCAGAGGCAGAAGTTTGACATCTAGAACACCACTTGTTTCATCTAGATCCATAGCTAGTACACCTTCAACTCAAACCCATCTTCCATCCTTTACTGATCCTGGACTTCTAGAAGATTTAAGGTCACCTATTCCATTAGAGAAACCTTCCACTTCATCCACTAAACCTGCCATAGAAGAGGATCCAAAAACCTTTGTTGAGGATACAAACTTTTCTACTTCCACAGGAGAGTCAACCATGGCAGAAGAAGGAGGAGGAGGAGTTGTTAATGGAGAACACACATTAATTGGAGGAGGTAGAGGTAGAGATAGAGGAGAAGGAGGAAGAGGAGGTAGAGGTGCAGATGGAGGAAGAGGTAGAATAGGAAGCTCTTTTGGGTTCCCTATACTTGATGAAGAGACCAATACAACCATGAAAAACATTTCACCTTCTGTCCTTCCGAACTTCTATGGACTTAAAACTGAGGATCCTGAAACTTTCTTATTCGAATTTGAAGTGTTGTGTAGGACTTATGACTACCTTCAAGATGCTCAAAAATTGAAATTATTTCTTTCAACTCTGAAAGGAGCAGCATTGAAGTGGTTTATGAGCTTAAACAGTAGTTCCATTAGGACATGGGGAGACATGAAACAAGCATTTCTAGAGAGATACTTGGATTATTGTATGCCGGTTAATCATAAGGAAGAAGTGTTCAAGATGTTACAAAAAGAAGATGAAAACTTAGAAGATTTGTTGGAAAGATTTAAATACAACATAAAAGGGGCACAAATGGAAAACCTAGATCAAGACACTTTAAAAGCTCTTTTGTTGAAAACCATTAGGGATGAATGGTTGGATATCCTTAACATGATGGGAAAAGGGGATATATCACAACTCACATTACCTGAAATATCCGAGTTATGTATCAACCTTTCCAGAGGGAAATCCAAAACTGTCAAAGGTCCAAGAGATCCTGCTCTTGCAAGAGCAAGTAAATCTGCTTCTGGGACAGTAAGTAGATCAGAAATAGGACACATGCTTGATGATTTTAAATCCGACATCTTAGGGAGTCTTAGTGAACAAATAGACACCCTCAAGATACAAAACAAGCAAAAGGCTGAATCTGATGCCTTGGCAATCTTTTGTCCCAAATGTAGGAAGAAACATGCCTTGAGAGAGTGTCCTTTAGATGTAAAAGTTGTAGAAACCTGTGTTATTTGTTTTGAGAAACATGAGATCAAGAATTGTCCTTCTCTTCCTGGTCTCAAGGCTGTTTTTCAAGAAGAAACTCCTACAGATTCCACAGAATCTCTTAACTTTGTATCTAGAAGACCTTGGCAGGGATCTCAGACACAAGGATTTCATGATCAAATGTATAATCAACCTCCACCTTGGAATTCTTGGCAGCAACCTTGGTCCCAATTTCAAAATCAATCTCAAGCTTGGGCACAAGGATCACAAGGTCCCTATGGAAGATACTCTCCATATTATCAGTATCCACCATCCTATCTACCATATCCACAATTTTATCCTCAAAATCCTCAACAAAATTTTCCTCAAAATCTTCAACAAAATTTTCAACAAAATTCTCAACAACATCATTTGAACCAACCTCATCAAAATCAACCACTTCCATTACCATTCCCTCAAAAATCCAATCAATTACCAGCTCAGCCCATACCAAACCCCAATAATAAGAACCCCTAGAATACATACATGATAGAAGGACAACAATTTCCAACTTATTTAATTACTCCTCTAGACCTTAGTGATGTTCAACTTAGGTCTGGAAGGATACTTGAGAAGAGGAAACCTTCTGTGATCATACAAGAACAAGATAATTCTGAGGAAGACTCCCTACGGGTTAATAAAAGTCTTGAAGAAGAAACATCCTTTCAAGGCCAAAACATTGAAAAACTGAAACAAAAAGATCCAATAAGCCCAACTCCAGTATTAGAGCAACCATCCACATCTACTTCTATACCTCCCTTTCCGGAAAGATTATAAATTGACAAAGGTGTAGAAAAACAAATAATGGTGCCTAATTATGATTTCTTGGATGAATTGAGAAATGTTTGCATTAAAATTCCATTATTGCAAGCCATCAAGGAAATCCCAATTTTAGCCAAAACAATAAAGGAGTTGAGTATGAAGACAATAAAGAAAAGAATAAGAGAAACCAAGAAAATTCAACTGGTAGGACAAATAGCAGACATTATGATGGGTAAGACTACTATTCCAAAGTACCTTGACCCAGGAAATCCAGTTGTCAAAATTCACATCAATGGAATTAAAATTCAAAACACACTCATTGACTTAGGAGCAGCAATAAATATCATGAGTAGACAAATCATGGACAAACTGAAACTTCCTAATCTTCTCTTTACACCCACACTATTACAACTAGCAGATAGATCTGTGATCAGACCAGATGGGGTAATAGAAGACATTCCAGTGTCCCTAGACTCTTGGGAGTACCCCGTGGATTTCATGATCCTGACACCCAAGAATAATCTAGGAGGCCATCCTGTCATACTAGGAAGACCTTGGTTGGCTACAGCTGATGCTTTTATTAGTTGTAGGTCCGGTGATATGTATATTTCTTATGGAAGTTCAACAAAGAAATTCACTTTATATCCTCCAGCTAGGACAATTACAGATCTAGATGACACTCAATGGATAGAGGATGAAGAATATTTGCAACCACTCTTCACAATTTCAAAAATTAGTGAAGATAATCAAATTCTGAATACTCTAGAAAATTTTGAATCTTCTCCAGAGCACAAACAAGAATCATTTCAAGAGAAATCCAATATTGAGTTCTTGTCATCTAGACAAATGTCTCTTCATTCTATGGACAAATTTGGCAGTTCTACAAGTGAAAATTTTCCAGGCAAAACCTTGAACATAAACAAAAACCTGGAAAAATCTCAACAAGAAAAGCTAGTCAAAGTATTACAGAGACATTCTTCTGCATATGCATGGGAATACACTGACATGAAAGGGATAAGTCCCAAGACTTGTACTCATCACATCTATATAGAGGCAAATTGCAAACCAATTGGACAGCCTCAAAGACGGATGAATCCAAATCTTAGGGAAATTGTCAAGGAAGAATTACAAAAATTGTTAAATGTTAACTTCATCTATCCTATTTCAGATAGTCAGTGGGTTTCCCCTTTAGTAATTGTACCTAAGAAAAATGGAAAATGGAGGGTGTGTGTTGACTACCGAGAACTGAATAATGCTACTCTTAAAGACCATTTTCCTTTACCTTTCATAGATCAAGTATTAGATACATTAGCAGGTAAAAAGTACTTTTCATTCCTGGATGGATTTAGTGGTTACAATCAAATCCAAGTAGCACTTGAAGACCAAGATAAAACCACATTTAATTGTCCTTGGGGTACCTATGCCTACCGAGTATTGCCATTTGGATTGTGCAATGCACCTGCAACATTCCAAAGGGCAGTATTAGGAATTTTTTCTGATCCGATACATGACTGTGTAGAGGTGTACATGGATGATTTTACAGTTTATGGGGATACATTTGAAGAGGCTTTAGAAAACTTGGAAAAAGTCTTAAAAAGATGTCAAGAAGAAAACCTTTCTCTTAGTCATGAAAAATGTTTTATGATGTTCACTGAAGGTATTGTTTTAGGGCACCACATTTCAGGGGATGGGATTAGAGTTGATGAGGCGAAAGTTGAAGTCATTTCTAACCTATCCATTCCAAGTTGTCAAAGGGATGTAAGAAGTTTTCTAGGATTTACGGGGTACTATCGGAGATTTATAGAAAAATTCACCAAAATAGCATCTCCTCTCTTCAAATTACTCACCAAATATTGTGAATTTAAGTGGACTTCTGATTGCCAGTTAGCTTTTGAAACCCTGAAAACCAAAATTTCTGAAGCACCTATATTAAGGGGACCTAACTGGAAGTTACTTTTTCATATCTCGACAGATGCTTCCGATACAGCTCTAGGAGCAGTATTGGGACAAAAAGATTTAATTCCCTATGCCATCTATTATATCAGTAAAAATTTGACTCCTACAGAGTTAAACTATACTGTAACTGAAAAAGAGTTTTTAGCTGTTGTTCATGCCATTAACAAATTTAGACACTATATAACAGGCTATGAAAATTTTATTCACACTGATCATTCTGCCATTAGATATTTAATGAATAAATCAATCACTAATGGTAGAGTTATAAGATGGTTGTTATTATTGCAAGAATTCAACATTACTATTCTAGATAGGCCTGGAAACCAAAACACTGTGGCTGACTTCCTGTCTAGAATTCAAAATATCAAAGATGACACTCCGGTTGAAGATCAATTTCCTGATGAATATCTTTTTGCAGTTTCTACTCAAACTCCATGGTTTGCCGATATTGCTAATTATTTAGTTTCAGGAAAGTTTCCTTCAATTATGAATGCAAGGGATAAAAGAAAAATCATTAATGATAGTGCAAGATATTCATGGGTCGCTAATGAGTTGTACAAGACAGGTCCATATTTGATCATTAGAAGGTGTGTTCATGAAGATGAGATGCCTGAGATTCTCAAGGCATGTCATGATGAACCTTGTGGCAGACACTTTGCAGATAAGAGGACAGCCTATAAGATCCTTAACTTAGGATATTATTGGCCATCCTTGTTTAAAGATGCTAAGGAGTATGTCAAAAGGTGTGACAGTTGACAAAGGGTAGGGAAACCTTCTCCTTCAGGTGAGATGCCATTACAACCTCAGGTACACATTGAACCTTTTGAAAAATGGGCTTTGGATTTTGTAGGACCTATTAGTCCTCCATCAAGACAAAAGAAATACATATTAGTTTGCACCGATTATGTTACTAAGTGGGTAGAAGCTAAACCATTACTTGTTGCTAATGAATCATCTGTAGTTACTTTTCTTTTTGAGGATATTTTTACTCGTTTTGGTGTCCCAAGGGAAATTGTTACAGATCAAGGAGCTCAATTTACATCAAGGTTAGTGGAGCAAATGATGGAGAAGTACAAAATCAGACATAGAACATCTACTCCTTATCATCCACAAGCAAATGGTCAAGTGGAATCCACTAATAAAGTCATTGAAGGGATCCTAACAAAGACTGTTCATCTACATAGAAGAGATTGGGTAGATAGGCTTCCTGAAGCCTTGTGGGCCTATAGAACTACATGGAGAAACACAACATGCCATACTCCTTATGAGCTTGTTTATGGGAAGCAAGTTTTGTTTCCTATAGAGTTCCAAATTCAAACATTCAAGATGGCAGTTCAGCTAGGACTTGATCTAACGGAGGCACAAAAGCATAGAATGGAGAAAATTAATGAATTGGATGAGATCAGACAAGATGCAGTTCAGAAAACAAGTCTAGTCCAACAGCAAAGGGCTAGATGGCATGACAAGTACATCAAAGAGAAGAAATTTAAAGAGGGTGATTGGGATCTCTTGTTTGATTCAAAATTCAAGGATTTTCAAGGGAAATTTCAGACACATTGGCTTGGGCCATATGAAATTGTTCGAATTTTTGATAATGGGGCAGTAAAAATCAGAACTATAGATGAAGAAGAGGTCACTTTTCTTGTGAATGGCCATAGATTGAAACTATACCACAAGCCACTCTCAAGAGAAGAGTTTGTCAAGAAGTTCCAAGGAGACAATGATGTGAAGTTAATGAAGAAGAGTCTCTCTTCTTCATCAACTTGATTAAATTTTCTGAAGCATTTCTCTTTTGAAAATAAAAATAAAAATAAAGGTATAAACATGAAAACCAATCACTGATTGGCATGTTTATACAGAAAAGATAGGGTGAAAATCAGAGTCTCTCTGACACTCTAACTTTTCCCATTTTTGTTTCTAAGTAGCTGTTATAAAAATCATAAGTTCAGTGCCATAGTACTTATGATTCATTTCATCTCACTCCATTCACTTATCCATCCATACTTCATCTCATCCATCATTCACATTTCACTCCATTCCACATCTCATTCATTTCACTCCATCTTCCATTCACTTCATTTTCATGTCAAAACATAAAATTTGATATCTTGCTGCAAATGAATAAAATATGTCATGAATTGCAGTACAGCCCTTATGTTCCTTCATTCCATGAACTGAATCCATTCTATTCCATTATCCACTTCATACATATCATAATCCATCATCCATTTTCATCCATTTTCATAACATTTCACCCATCCTCCAGAAACACTTCATTTTCATGATTAAAGTGTTCTACAGGAACATTCTGCAGCTGATCAGCCTTTCTGCAGCCCGACAGTCCTTTCGCAGCTATGAACCCTGAAGGCATCAACCAGCAGACATCATAATTACAAAAAAGTGATCCAGTGAAGTCATGAATCAAAAATATCAAGAAAATTGTGAAAGATTCCTCCAAAGATGAGCAGAGAAGACAAAGGCTACAAGAACATCAAATAAAGGGCAGAGGTAACAAATTTAAATTACGATGGCACTTCATAAAATTTTAGCATAGTTTAGTTGTGGATTATTCGAAAAGTTGTTTTAATTGTTTTATTGATCAAACACCAACCAAACCCTCTACAGACTTTGTATTAAAATCTTCCAATTCAAATTTTCTATCCGATAGCATTTAAGTGGTGAAACGGCCAAAGTATTTGAATTTCCCACGACTCTTAACCAAGTTATTTAATGATGAAGATTTTTCCTGCCGTCGTAAATCCTCCGCCGTCTCCTCAATCATTAATACAATCCTCCACCTCACTCCACCACTCTATGCCGTGACCATTTGCCATAACGTCATTCCGTAGCCAGTATTCCATTCCGAAGGCAGAAGCATTATTATCATCAGGAGCAGATCATAAGAGGTAAAATTGGAAGTACAACGGTGTGAGAACTCAAAACCACTTGATCCCGTGAACAGATAGCATATCACTGTGAACGAAGTTTGGAGCATTTTCACTGTCAACACAGAATTGTGGCCGTGTAGAGTTTAAAGCCTGTTGCTACCAGAAGACAGAGGTGCTAAAATTGAAGACTTTTTCTACCAAAGACAGAGGTGTGGTAGTGATTGAGTTTAAAGTCTGTTATTACCAAAGACAGAGGTGTGGTAGTGATTGGTTTTGAAGTCTGTTGTTACCCGAGACAGAGATGCTGTAGTGTTGAATCTGAAGCATACCATTTGCTATCAGAAACAGAGATTGAGTTTGAAGTCTGTTGTTACTAGAAACAGAAGTGTTTTTCAGTGATTGAGTTTGAAGTATTTCTGTTACCAAAGACGGAGGTATTGCACAAAAATAAACTTGAAATCATCTACCACTGTCTATCAGAGACATATTAGCTCAAAAATTGAAATTGCTTTCATATCTCTCCAAAGTCCAACAGAAGTACATCAGTCCGAGGTGTCGAAGGCATTCTTCATTATCAAAGAGAGGCATACCAGCCAGAGATTTTGAAGCTGTTGCTATTATAAATCAAAGGTATGTCATTCCAAAATTGAAGCCATTTTCATTTAGAGCTTGAAGCCATTTTTATCCGAAAGTAAAAGACATTGTTTTGTGGGTAGAGAAGAGTGTTAATTTGATATTGAAAAAAAACATCATGGGTTTCATCGTAAGGACTGAGCCTGTGGGATCAAAATATTTAGAAGGTTACCCACAATGCAAGGAGATGTTACAACAAATAGGATGGCTTCAATTCTTGGAAAAATTTAATGGCTTCCATAAGGAAGTCACCAAAACATTTGCCAGATCATTCCAAGGTACCGAAGTTGAAATAGGGGATGTCAAGTTTACTGTTACTGAAGTTTTTATAGCAGAGGCTACAGGATTGTCCAGAACTGGAGAAAGATGGTTTAAAAATAGGGAATTCCACAATGACTCCTGGAAACAAATTTTGAAATCACCAAATATGGATGTTAGTGTGTTCAAGAAAGGAACTCCCAGTACAGCATTGAAAAGCAAATGGAGAAACATACTACTTCTTTTACAAAAATTTGTTACATGTGAGGGTAGATATGGGACATTTTATGTCTACCACATTAGACTAATGTTGCATTTTCTGGGAGAAGATTTGAATTTACCATATTTCTTGTATCAAAGTCTGAAGAAAATGGCTTCCTGTGTTCAGAGAAGAGTTCAGTTTTTAGAAACAACCCTGTATCATCATGGGTTGGTCAAAATTTTGATTGAGCATCATCTATCTAAAACAAATGATACATGGGATGATTTCTTAATAAGAAATCATTTTGAAGAAGCAAAAGAACTATCACCTGAACCACAACCCACAAAGAGAAGTAGGAAATGGAGGACTTCAAAAGGTAAAATTGACAAACCAGTTCAAGAAAGCAGTGAGGAAGTCATTTTGGAGAAGTTGACTCGAATCAAGAGCCAACTAAAGGAAAAGAAGATAATCAAGGAATCTGTTATAGAGAAAGGAGAGGGGTCCTCTCAACTTAGGAGAAGCCACAGATTAAAAGGAAAACCGAAGAAAACATCAATCAAACAAACAGGGGTAATCAATATTGAAGATGAAGAAACATCCATGGAAGAGTATGATGATGAAGATTTTTATGAAGGCACCCCTGAGATTGATCCTGCTCAACAGGAAATCTATGATTATGTGGAAACTTTAGAGAGGACAGCTTCAGAAAGAGAAGAGAGAACCCCCAGTCCTCCACTGACTGAAATTGATATATTAAGGAGGGATAGGTATGAGTTGGAATTATTGAATAAGCACATCAAAAATGAGAATGAAATTCTCAAAGATCAAATCAAGCTCAAGACTGACATGAACTCAACCTTATCCCTGCATATAGACAAAGTGGAGAGAACCAATGAGAAGATGAAGACAAGGAACAAAAAGTTGATCAGGGCACTCACAAACCTCAGGTTCAAACTTGTGATCAGAAAACCCAGAAGGCCTCTAGCTTTCAGACAAAGGAGAAGAAGGGGATTAGATGTCCTTGCAGAAGCCTCTGAATTCATAGGATAATTTGCATGAGGACATGCAAAGAGACAGAAGTGGGGGTATGTTGAGCCTCAAATTTGTGCTTTCCTTCACCTCATTTTACCTCATTTTCCCTTGTCCATTTCTATTTTAAACCCAATTGATCAATAAAAATAGTTAAAATTACTTCTAGAATGGTTTACATTACTGACTTGTTGAATTTTGTGATTGTTGCCATTGTTAAGCATTTTGACCGGAACTAGCTGCAGAATGCAGGCATTCCGTAGCTAACCGGCGATTCTGCAGCTACCGTTATGTTTGAGTATGTTCCAGGTGGCCTCTGGAGGAAAAACGCATATGGGCATGATCCACGTCGTGCCTACATGGTGTGTTGCTCGTCATGGAAGAGGAAATGAATTCTGGGTACGGTTATGCACGTGGGAACACATTTGTGAAGGAAGACTCCTACTAGGACTGTCACAGTCCAGGTGTCTTTTCTCCTTCACGCCCACCTCAAAGACTCCTAAGATGATTTGGATAAGGAAAGACATCATTCCTAAATTATTGTAATTATTGTTACTTGCATTTACTTTATAAACTCTTGAGTAGGCCGAGAGCTTAGTTAGAAATTTTGTGTTAGATTTGCTGCTGGATTTTGTGTAAACTCTGTGTTACGTCTTTGAAGACACAGAGCATTATGTTAAAAATATTGCATCATTAATGGAGCAGACAAAATTATCTTGAAGGCGTGATTTAATTTGGAGTTGAATGTCGTCAAGTGGTAGAGGGCCCCTGCCCCTTGCATGGATTTCTTTTGCGTAAACTAGATAAGTTTTTCCTAGCTGTCTTTACGTTCTGCATTTAAATTGGTAGTTGTTTTTTTTTATCTACTGTAGTCGTACTCATTCTAGTTCTTCCATAAGAAGACACTCTTCCAACAGACTAAAATGATGAATGTTTAAATGACTATGGTATTGTAGGATAGGAGTTAAATTTGTATTTGTTTTAACTAGCTACTGTAGTCATATTCGTTCCAGTTCTTCCACAAGAAGACACTCTTCCAATAGACTAAAATGATGAATGTTTAATGACTATGGTACCGTAGGATAGGAGTTGAATTTGTATTTGCTTTTAACTAGATACTGTAGTTATATTCATTCCAGTTCTTTCACAAGAAGAAATTCTTCCAACAGATCATAACAACGAATGATGAATAGCTATAGTATTGTAGGAATTAGTTGTAGTTTTTAGTCTTCACTATCACAGTTGCACTTGTCCTAATCACTCTTCCACAAGAAGAAATTCTTCCAAGACATCCTTAAGAAGTTCAAGATATGACCGTGATGTGACAACTTAGTTTTTCATTTGCTTTCAGTTCATTTGCTTTCAATTGCATACAAGTCCACAGTCAGAATTGTTCTACCTCTTCCACAAGAAGGAAATTTTCCAAAATATCATTAATGATGAACAAACAGATTGTGCAACTTCATAGAATAATGCATGTTAGTTAGAACGCTCCGGAGTTTCATTTTGCATTTAATTCATGTCCAGCTATTTCGTTTCAAGTTTGATGATGGCCTATAGTTTGACATTGTTCTAGTTCAGAAGCATCTTAAGCTCATGTTTAAATTAATTCATTGCACTTACATCTCATAGTCACATTGTCACCCTTTGCACAGTAGATCACTTTAGTTGATAGGATTCATAAGACAACCTTCATTATTTACAAATATCTTTTTGTTCTGAAAACCACCAGTGATCCATAACCTTAGGAACAGAAGATAACATCATTACAAGGTCTGAAATATCACTGCAAATTCCTCACCATAAACAGAGCTCTTCCTCAACAGAACTACCTTGAAAAGAAACCAATAACTCTTTGAGTATAGACTCTGTGACCTTCAATTGAAATTGCAGAATAGAACTAGGAATTAGTCATGGAATAGATGAGCTTAGAATAGAATGTTGCATCATGATTAATGTCTAACTGTCTAGTTAGAAAACTTGCATATTTAGTGATCATTTCTCAAAGTCTAGTTTGTGTCATTTGTTTAAGAAGTCATCATTAAGCTCTTGTTTCTATTCAGTCATAGTTTAGATGTTGCTTCAGTATTTTTGATTACATTTTCCATTCCATACATTAGGCTCAACTGTGTTCTTGACCACCAATTTCTTTTCATTAGTTTTCTAGACATTTCCATTGTAAACACAAAACTTCAAAAGACCAAAACATCATAAATCAACATAAAAGACCAAAACATCACAAAACACTACACACAACGCACTAGGAAACAAGCACCTAGGTACATATGGTACATTTCACTTCAGCAGTTTACAAATCCTGGTTGACAATTAAATGAACTCAGTTTAGGAGACTAGATTGAGACACAACACTTATATTAAATCTATGTGCTCATAAAGCATTAAAAGATCCATTCCAATATTGCCATAGTTTAACTTAGTTATACTACTAGGAAGGTTGGTAGTATGACAAATATTCTGAAATTGAGATCTAATATGACTATATGCTTAGAATTTTAAGAGAAACTACTTTTCATCTTTAACCCTCTTAATTTCACTAATTTGAAAAATTTCTTCATCTAATAGTATTCTAGAATTGTTGAATGCCTAATTTCATTATGGAGCTTATGAGAATTTGTCCTTATTTTTAAAATGTTACTTTTTTTCCTTTACGCTGAGTCAAAATAAAGACATTTTTAACATTATGGATTAGGAATAATCATCTCCTTATAAAAATAATTATATCCTCATGGGTCAAAAGAAAAATTTCTTACACCTCGTGATCTTATTTTTTGATTTGGGGATTTTGTGTGATTGTTTGTATGGGAACCCAAATGACCATATTTTTTATTTAAGGTTTTATATGATTGCTTATATGATTACTACCCAAATGACCATATTTCATTTCATTTGCAATTTCTTCTTCATCAATTCATTCCTCGACTTGTTGTTATTTCATGTGATCCAACTGAGGTGGAGGTCGTTCAACCACTCTTCTTGCATAATTATGTTTCTCCCCTTCTTGATTTTGGGTGCACAATTTACCTTTTTGGGCACCAGCTTATAAAATAATAGGGATAGGATTTGATGATTAGATATGGAAGGATCATTGTTGGGACTGACACATTGATAAATTTCTCCATTATTTAAGCAGTCTGGAATCCTAAATTTATGGGATTTGACATTCATGGTAACTTAGCATTCATGGTTCATGACCTAATGAAGATTTTTTTTTCACCTTAGAGAAAAATAATTTATTCTACTGCCTTTTTGAAGTAGGATTTCCCTAAGTAGTTTGGAACTATAGTCTCTTTGATCCAAAATTGGTTGAATCAACATTGGAGAGACATCGTAGAGGAACTTGATAGGCCAATTGTTCCTTAGAAACTGATTTTTTTCCACAAGGAGAGGATTACAAAGTCTTCTGGTAGTTCATTGAAACTCAAGAAGGTTCATAAGGAGAATGACCATAATAGTATGGAGTCATCAAACAATTTGGAGAGTCATAAGGGCTTCTAAAGGCAAATGGAGGAGGATGAAGAAGTCTCTAGCATTTCAATTGGGCCTGAACATGAAATTGCATATAAATCAAAGGTTTTTTTTGTAGATGTTGGAGAAACCCAACAGAAAAAGAAAAAAAATTGAGGATTCATCCCCTAGTATTGCTATTAATTTAAAATTTGTCAAATAAGGAATGCCTAACGAGGAATGGGAGACCTCATGACCTAGAAACCATGAAGGGGAATGCTATATTAAGAAGGAATATATGGAGTGTAGCACTAGCACACTATGAATGGAAGATTATGTAGGGAAGGAAGAAAATGTTGGTGTCGATCAAAGTGGGATTCGAAATTAGGATTGGTGTTTAAAGAAAATTTTCATTGTAAATACTTAACATGATATTGATGTAAATGAACCCATTAAAACTGTGGTTTTGAAGGGGACACAAAATTTTCACACACTGAAAAAAGTGCATAAATAAATCATTCATGCTCATCAAAATGAAATTCACAAGGTAAGCCATCCTGGATCAAAAATGAAACTTCTAAAAGAAAAGAAACAACATTTTAATTTCACTATTCCAAAAGTGGTATGTAAAGCAGATTTCCCTTCACATCCAAATATTATTCACAAGAAAATCCAACATATGGATAAAAGTTTTCCTAAAGTGACGTATGAGGAAATCATTCCTAAACGTTCCAACAAGGTCCAGAAGGAAAATTACCAGTTGTTGGACATAAGGTTTCATCCTAAACATGATAAAGGGAAGGGTAAAATAACTCTTGGATATCACAAGTAGCATATGTAAAATGTTCAAGAACAACATGATAATACAAAGGGAAAGAAACAGGTTGAATAGTATACATGAAGTATCCCAGATGACCTAAGTGCAGCTCAATATAAATTTAACGAAGATGATGTTTATAATGAACATGAGAGAAGAGGGGGGGGGGGGTCTCTAATTTTTCGAGCATTAAAGGATCCCTTGTAAAGCGTTCATATGCTTACTGATTTGGATGGAAAGAAACATAAGAAACAAAACCCATCATATTTGGAAGATTTGTGGTGGAGACTTATAATTGAATATGCATAATCTAATTTTTCTAGATTTCCATTTGACATTCAGTCACTCTACTCTTTTTTGTCTAGCAATCTCTTTTATGCTACTCTTTCCTATGCTACCGCCTTATGGCGTTTCCTTTGCAACATGTGGTGAAATTTGTAGTTTTAAGTCATTTATTTCAAAATACATAGCTTAAAAACATAAATCAACAACTTTAAATCCTATAATTATAATTGGTTGTATACATCAGAATACATAGCCTAAAAACTTAAATCAAAACTTTAAATCCTATCATTATAATTCACACATTCAAAGTGTAAATTTTCAACAAAGTTTTGAATCTTTAATGTAAATATTTCTCCTAGATTATTTCATTTTTAAGAATGTGATTTCCTATGGAGATTAAGCCCCCTTTATATTTCGTCTACCTTTTAGTCTAATTTTTCATTTAATTTGGTTTAACTTAAAAGTATAAATTTATGAAGTTTTTTCTTTTAAATTATATTCCAAATAAGACGAGTTAATTGGTAGATTTTTTATTAGATATAAGACTTTTGTGATCCATAATGATGTGATTAATCCGAAAGAGATTTATCTAGATTTTATTATTATTATTATGATTATTAATAAGTTTACAACATATTAATATTTGAAATTGTGTAATATTTTTATTTGACGTAATATATATCAAACATTGAAGTTAATTTTAATTTTAATTATTTTCCTTTTGAATGATATAAAATATTTTTCATTCAATAATAATAATAGTATTCTCTTTATTCATATTTATTATTATTCTTTTTACTCATATGAACTTAGTCATTTCTAAGAGGTGTTATCAAAAAAATAATAATCTACAAATTTGTTTAAACCTAACCTTTTTATAGATTGGGGTATATTAGTTTTCATTTAATACCATGCTCCTCCATAGGGTATCTTTGATTTGATGATAGACTTGAAATTGATAAATTTTCATATTTTGGAAGATTATCTCATTTCATTCAAGTTATTATTCCTGGAGAAGCATGGCATGGGCTCTCCCTCAATTTCCTCATGAAACCCTACAACCTAATTCCTCCTATCAACAGAATTGTCTATACAGCTCTTCATGTAAATTATATGAACTTGCATGCATGTCTTTTCATGATTATATGGGTGTTAAGGGTTTTTTTAATATCATCAACTTGGGTCCAGACGAGGCTTTGATTTTAGGTAGATATCACAGGTATTTGGTTGGGGTTAGAGGAAATTTTCTATATATGTTGGGTTCTTGGTCGCTGTCTATCGAGGGCATCGACTCTATGGCCATGTATAAGATATATTACATTTTTCTGGGATTTATGGGTTTTTTCAATTAGCTCTCCATTTTTAGTAATTATCTGGACTCTATTTTGTTGTATGTTATAGGTGTTAATGCATTGATCCTGCATTGTAAATCCTTGAGATGGGCTCTTATGAAGAAAATGAATTACTATAAAATTCAAAATAAATAGGAATGCTCATAGTGCTCTGTCATGTTTCCTATTGGGTATGCGCAATGCATGACTCTTTACTATCATTCTTTGAGGGCGTTGCTGGCTGTGAAGAGAAGATCTCACAGAGATACAAGAATATGGGCAAGCAAGCAGGTGAAAAGTAATAAGGCTGAGGTGGTGTGATGGAAACATCTAACCCTCAATAGAAAAGAAAGGATTTTATCTAGTCTAACTAAAAACAATGATTTTTCTTCATTTCCATGTATAGGTCCTCCTAGCATCTTTCACCCTTAGGTCTTTGCACTTTGGATGAGAACCTTGTTGTGGATTCGGGTGAAGGTACAATGCTAGGAGACCAACCAAAAATGAAAATGGTGAAAGCACAGGTAGGAAAAGGAAATGTTGGAAAAAGAGGCTTAGTGGGCAGTATAGGTAAGGACAAAGGCAAGGAAAAGGTGGGACCTAGTAAACGAGGAAGAAAAATTGGTAAGGAAATCATGAAAAACCTATTGCATTCCTATGTAGTGGGGACACCCAAACAAGTAGAAGGCTTGATTTCAGGTTGGGAGAATGACCTCAAAACCAAATTTGAGAAAGATATTCCAGATGAGGAAATGGAACCTATGGTTACTGATCCCAGGAACACAAGAGGAAGACTATCCTTGTTTAAGCAGTCTATCCATCTCTATTGTACAATGAAGTGTTTAACGTAAAAGCCCATTATAGTATTTCAAGAGGTAGGAGGAGACCCAAACGTAGCTTCCATATTGGCTGAAATGAGTAGAGATATTCAGGAAATTCACCTTCAGCTACATCATCATAATGTGCAGCTAGGTTGAATGGAACATTAAATCCAAATTATGCATCAAGTTGACATGCATGGGTCAAGTGTCAAGGATCTGGCACCTATTGAATCGCTAGATGAGTAACTCCAGAGGTCTACAATTTTTTGTTTAAATATGAAAGGGGCGGATATCATTTACTTTTTTATGAGCTTATGTTAAAATATATAGTATATAATATACCTTTTAAGGTATCTAGATACATGATTAAACTGTTCCAATTTTGGTTCACTTTTAACTCTTTGAGGTGGTCAACAAACCTCGTTTCCTTCGGGAAGGTTGAGCCTATGAAGCATATAATCTGATAATGTAACCCGTTGTTTTTTTTATATGAATGAATAGAGAAGTACTACCAAATTTAGAGAATATATATATATATATATATATTATGCCCATACCATAAAACACGATAAAGATTTTTTTTTTGGGAAAAAATTGTAGCCAACTTCAAACTTTAATCTAGAATTCTTTTGCAAATGAAAACTATACTAATAGAGGGTCTATTGGTTCATTATTATTTTGGTACATAACGCTAATATCTAGATTTTACTATGTGTTTTTCAAGGTTGTCCGAGTAGGTATTTTATCTAGCAAAGTTAACCATAACAATAAAAATAAAATAATAATAATAATAATAATAATAAATGTATTTAATTGACTATTCAACATTGATAAACATTTCCACCACCATTTCCTTCCTCCTACTCCTTCCTCATCCTAACCTCATAATACAACTGTGTTATATATTTCACATATGCTTCATTCTTATCCCATATTAATTGATCACCTTCATCCTTTAGCTTTATGACACTATGCTTCACATTGAAAGAGAAAATGAAATTGTTCATTATTCTACTATATCCCCATGGGGTTTCAAATATAAGGTATATTTCTAACCTTGATACCAAAGAGTACTAGATCTAAATGTGACATATGCTAAATTATAATGTATCCAACCTCATCAATACCATTATTAAATAGATGGGGTAATCAATAATAATTCAATTACACCACTAATGGCAACTCAAGCATGATCAATGAAAATAGCATGATTTCTATTTAATATAAAAATACATGAATTGCACTTATTGACTTTTAGTGCAATTTAAGTACACACATATTGAATTTCAAGCAAACCCATAATGCAATTTAACAAGATTAGAGTGTACAATATTTTCCTTGGAATTCCTTACCAACAAACGACTTGATAAAACTACATAATATAAAATATCAATATGAATAAATATTCATCTTTTTTTGAATTCACCACCATCTAGGTACAAACAAAGAACATTCCACCTAACCATAATCATTCTATCATAGATTCCACCCTCGAGTTGCAACTATGAATCTACAAGGGAGAAATTTTATGGCTTAGTTCTAATATCTCACTCTTGACCTAGTCACCAACTTTCATAAATAAAGAAGTAACCTTTATACCTTTCTAGCTATAGAAATACCACTCAACTATCTGTTACCCAGATTAATCCCTCTTGCAGACAAGAGTGATCTCCCTAGAATCCTAATGGAAAACTAGAAACAAACAAACAAAACAATGTTGCTTTCCTTAGCCTATAACTGAAACATGAAACATGTAGTATGCAAAAGATCACTTACCAATTACTGAAGTGCTTGTAGAAGTCCTTTCAGCACTTGCCACAACTAGCTTTTCTCTAATGCTTTAAAGTATCTCCAAATAATTTCCACAGCTTCTCCATGATGCGCCAAAGAGATCTGCATAGACAAAAACATTGAAAGGGATCAAAGCATCTCGAATATAAAAGAAAAAGTAAATGAAATCCTTAGTATAGCATACAACATATAATTGAAACAATAATTAGTTATAAACCATGTGAGTGATTAAGGAATCCCACAAATAAAATCAAAATAGATGCAATTAGGAAAGAACAATTACTTTGTATTAAAATTAAAAAGGTAAAAGAAGCTTACAAACTGGTGCCTTGAAGACAAGATCTTAAGACCCAAAACCAAAAGCATTACTTTACCAATGGAAGTCTCTCTCGAGTCTCTCATTCCTATGCTAAATTTATAGGAAGGATGACGAGGTTTCTAGTTCCAATTCTCAAGGGATCTGATCCTTAAGAAAAGGAATTTAGTTCCATATACCAAGGGATGAGGTGCAGGTATGTAGTGGTTTGAGGTTTCTAATTTGGATAAGTGTAATGTTCCTTTTTCAGAAACATTGTCAATCAACAAAGAAAATCTATTCCAGAGATAGACTGCAGGAGCATTTACTAGATTTGTCACCTTTGAACAAACGATGAGCTCTAGAGGCTACCTGGTCCACTAGCAGACTCTGTCTATAGAGTGTTTTCAAGGGAAAATATCCCCAAGAGGGAAAAACAACAAGATTGGGAATCTCTTAAGATAACCCCAACATTGCAGCTACAACAATAACAAATACACCAACTAGGAAATAACAGTGATTCATATACACATGGAATGCTTAAGAATCCAATGGTCATCATATTAATACATAGCAGAAAATAAGAATACAAATCCTTGAGGGAATGATCACTCAAGTAAGGCGCTAGAAGCCTCAACAAACCTATACATACAAATATGAGAATACATTGCTGCATAAGAAAGCCCTAGGCCATGAATGCATAGTTATAGAGAGGAAATGCTGCATAAATGATGAAAATACAAAGATATAGCAATGTGGGCTCAAATAAAGAAGGGGGAGCAAGATCTCAACCCTTGAAAATACATAACATCAATCCTTTAAAAGGATTGGCTGAAATCTATGCAAAAAGACTATAATACAAAAATGTCGGAGTTGCAATAGCTACTGCAAATCAAGAGCTGGAAATGGATGTAGAAGGCTGAAATAGATGTTGCAGATGAAGAGCCCTTCTCCAATGAAAATCGGAAGTGAAAGGCTGATCCTTTCACCCAAGACTTCCCCTCCAAGTGACTATCAATCCCTCACAACAAATCTTCTCTCTGAATAACGCTGTCTACTGAAGGGACTGCGTTGAAAATGATGGAATGTGGTTGGACTGATGCCAAAGATGGTGGGATATTCTCAGAAACCCCCTTTTATAATATCCCAAAGGATGGAACCTCCCTCCACTGGAAAACTAGCTCCAGATGGTGTGTGGAAACCTCCCCAGCAATACTGCACAATGTCTGCTATAGAAACTGCGCTGATGTAGATTACTGAAGCTATGGCCTGAATGCCTGGATATGGGGAATGGAGTGCAATCCTTCATGAGCTCCTCAAGAAGGAGATGAATTCCTAAACAGGACTCCATCATGCCCAAAGGCACTGCAACTCTGCTGAACAACAAGAGGCAGCAACAAGTCTTCAAGACTCAAATGTAAAATGATCAAAGATAATCTCAATGGTTGCCTTGCTCTTCTTTTAAACAAGTGAGCCTTCCCTCCATGGGCCCTACTTCAAATTAGGGTTTCCTTCCTCTAGAAGCTTCCCTCCTACGTTGTCCCACTTAGTGCTTTCCAACTCATGCCAACGCAGTTTGACTTGGTCAACCTTGGTCAAGCCTTTATGCAAAAACCTCCTTTCACACATGCAGGTGTGAAATATAGCTCCAAATATGATCCTCTTTCATACTTAGAGGATTTTTATTCTCTATTCATGCAAATAATGGGTCTCCTACCCATTTTATTCACCTTCTCCATAAAATTAACAAATTTAATGTTCCTCAAAATTTTGGAACATTACAGTCCTCCTCTCTCAAAATATTGCTTGCCCTCAAGCAATTGCAAGGATGGAATGAGTTTCTTTCTTCCCTTCCTCTTGTAGCATCCTTATGTGATGATCTCCTCAAGAAAATGATGCCATATCAGCAATCAAGTCTTCAAGTTGTCCCTTCAACATATGCAATCTAGCCTTTGGGTGAACATTCCCAAATGACTATCATGTAGAAACAACTATCCATGAAGGAACAAAGATTTGTCTAAGGGCCTGCTTGAGGCATGAGATCTGATATATAATGGGACTTATCATCCCCATATGAATCTCTCATCCCCAAGCCATCAATCATAAAGATAAGTTGCCTCCCAACAAGGCAAATCATGGAAAATCTCCCTCCACCTTCAGCTCCGGAAATGAAGGTGGGATGAAAATATGATCATGGCAAGCACTATAGCTTGCCCCATGCTATCCTCTCCTCCAATTATGAAAATTGTGGAGTGTATTCTAATCCTGGGCTGCAAATTTATTTCCCTCAAATGGCTAAATGAAGAGTAATCCCCCAAGAATCTCTCCTCCATCAATGATAATCCAACTGGCCCAAGACTTGTCATCTATGATGAATAGGACAAGATCACCATAGAATGCCCCCATGACATGTTTTCTGTAGGTTATAACATGTGAAAAAATATGCAAAAAATGCCTCATAGGGTCACAATGCAACCTCATCCACTGCAACTGCAGAAAATAACATGGCAAGTATTGCACAACAACTACCACATCTATTACTAGATAGTAAATAGATGAGTGAATAAGAAACATAAGGTCAAATACCTGCCCATATACATACAATGGATGGATAAATTTACCAAGCCCATCTCTCACCCCACAAGTAAGCAAATATGTGGTTATAGCCATGCCTCCTCTCATGTTCCTCTTAGAACATGTACTGCAGAAAATATGGGAGTCCTTCCTCATCAAGGACACATTCATCCCATGTGTCTCTCCTCTGATCATGCCCTCCATTACGATAACAGTAGTATCAACCAAGGAGACCATACTCAGAAATAAAATGAGGCAAGTATTGAATGTTTCATGTTGTGCAAAGATGTACCAATAGTCTCCCAAGTAGTCACAGCGCAGTTTCGCAAACTACTGCTTTGAGAAATGATAAGGCAAGTAGTTTTTCATCTCATGAATAACAATGTATGTTCTTAAATATGATAATGCATGGTAAGTGGCTAAGCATAAATGATGAACATACATGGAAGGTAACACTTTCCCAAGGCCATATAAAATATGGTTGTCTCCATCACATAGTTTGGCCCAATTTTGCTCATGGAGCAACATGAAAAATATGCCCCTTTGAAAAGCCCTGCACTGCATCATAATGATAAGAGTATGTAAATAAAAAAAGGTACACACAATACTATTAAAATAGGTTGGAAGTGAGATGATAGATGGATCTATGCATGTGATCCTGCTCCCAAATGACGGCGCTGTGAGCTCATGCAAAAAGGCTCCTACCCATGCGAATATTTGTTCCTTGACATGCTCCTCGTCAAGAACAACTCTGATGATGCTACTACAAATATGAAGCTTATCCTAAGAGGGAAATGCCTCCCAATAAAACCTAAATAAGGATTGATCCCCTTGCACTATGAGAGTGCCCTCCTCTACTCCTGCAACACCATCAAACATATGAGAGAAAATCTGCTTGTGCTCTCTCCCATAAATCCCAAGCAACTCAAGTGCTTGCTGCATCCTCATGCTTACACCATTTACCTTAAATGATGAAGGTATCATGACTGATATATATATATATATATATCATATATGCTCCAAATATCTCCTTGTTTCTCAATTATGTAAACATCCTTCCACTTCTCCTCTTCTTTGGTACTCCTCCCACGAGGGCTACCATCCTCCCAAACCAATTCTTGCTTTCTGCATTTCATGAGAGTTTGAAATGCAGCTCCTTGGATACCTCTTAGGAAAGGCCTCTCTCCCATGACTATGTTGGACCTATGAGGATCAAAATTTGATGGAGGTGATGTCTCCTCTCCATCCATGCTCAACAGCGCTGCTAAATCCTTCAATGGTGTAACAGCTGTCTCTTCCTCTGGTTCACAAATTGTTTCATGATTCTTCATGGAGGTGTCATGGTTCACTTCATCCTCAAAAATTTCACACTCCAACCTTAAAGGCTGAATGCAACTCATCAAAAGTGTGTGAGGATGAGGGTTCATCTTCTCCTTGAACCCTTTTCACAGCGCAGTGCAATCATGAGGCCCTAAAGTGGCCATGTGATTTGATCCTTGGACCTCTTCATATGAAATTCCACCATCCTTAAGATTATTTGCTGAAATAGAGAGTGGAACTTTACTCATACCTTGGTGGGTCTTGGGATGACCATGTGTGGCTACAATGGATTTTTCTTCTAATGGTTGCCCCATCCATAAATGTAGAAGGCTTCTCCTCCAAAGTTGTAGCAGCATTGGTGCAATTCTCCTCCCATGGTGGAATGGATTTCTCTTCCTTTGTCCTCTCTCCATCAAAGGCTTGGATTAACCTTTGAGAAAAGTCTGCAAAATAAATCACCCTTGAATGGACCAAGGTTTTTAACCACCAAACAAAGGTTTCCTCCTCCATTTGTAGCACTGCAATCTCCGCTGCTTCTTTTTCTGCCACTGGATGTAGCAAGAAAATTGCCTCCAACTCTTTCACCCAAGATCTAGTTGAAGTAACCCCATCAAAATTAGACAATAGAAACCTATTTCCTCTTATTTCTCCTTTTCCACAGGGCCTTCTCTCCTCCATTTGTTGAATAGACTATGGTAACACTGTAGCTCCCCTGAATGCTGCAGAATGGGGTTTATAGTCACCCAGGTACTTGCATAAGATCTGAAAATCCAAGCATCTCCCATGCTGGTCTTCAAGAGAATAGGAAGTGCATGGACCTTCCTCTTCTCCCCTTTTTCTTCTCCTCCTCCTCAGGGAGGCTCTTCTTTATTTCAAAAATAGATGAGATCAGTCTCATATTCTTCATCATTCTCCTTTGAAGTTGAACTCATAGGCTATGCCAAGTTCGATGCTTTGATACCACTGTAATGTTCTTTTTTCATAAACATTGTCAATCGACAAAGAAAATCTATTCCAGAGATAGACTGCAAGGAAATTTACTAGATTTGTCACTTTTGAACAAAGGATGAGCTCCAGAGGCAACCTGGCCCACTAGTAGACTTTGTCTATAGAGTGTTGTCAAGGGACAATATCCCCAAGAGGGAAAAACAACAAGATTGGGAATCTCTTAAGATAACCCCAACATTGCAGCTACAGCAATAACAAATACACCAAATAGGAAATAGAAGTGATTCATATACACATGGAATGCCAGAGAATCCAATGGCCATCATATTAAGACATAGCAGCAAATAAGAATACAAATCCTTGAGGGAATGGTCACTCAAGTAAGGCACTAGAAGCCTCAAGAAACCTATACATACAAATATGAGAATACATTGTTGCATAAGAAAGCCCTAGGCCATGAATGCGCAGTTTTAGAAAGGAACTGCTGCATAAATGATGAAAATACAAAGATATAGCAATGTGGGCTCAAATAAAGAAGGGGGAGCAAGATCTCAACCCCTAAAAATACATAACATCAATCCTTTAAAAGGATTGGCTTAAATCTATGCAAAAAGACTATAATACAAAAATGTCGAAGTTGCAGTAGCTGCTGCAAATCAAGAGCTAGAAATGGATGGAGAAGGTTGAAATATATGTTGCAGATGAAGAGCCCTTCTCCAATGAAAATCTGAAGTGAAAGGCCGATCCTTTCACCCAAGACTTCCCCTCCAAGTGACTGTCAATCCCTCACAACAAATTTTCTCTCTGAATAACGCTTTCTACTGAAGGGACTGTGCTACAAATGATGGAATGTGGTTGGCCTAATTCCAAATATGGTGGGATATGCTCAAGAACCCCCTTTTCTGATCTCCTAAGGGATGGAACCTCCCTCCATTGGAAAACTAGATCCAGATGGTGTGTGGAAACCTCCCCAGCAACACTGCACAATGTCTGCTATAGAAACTGCGCTGATGTAGATGACTGAAGCTATGGCCTGAATGCCTGAATATGGGGAATGGAGTGTAGTCCTTCATGAGCTCCTCGAGAAGGAGAGGAATTCCTAAACATGACTCCCTCGTGCCCGAAGGTACTGCAGCTCTGCTGAACAGCAAGAGGCAGCAACAAGTCTTCAAGACTTGAATTTAAAATGATCAAACATAATCTCAATGGCTTCCTTGCTCTTCTTTTAAACAAGGAAGCCTTCCCTCCATGAGCCCTACTTTGAATTAGGGTTTCCTTCCTCTAGAAGCTTCCCTCCTACGTTGTCCCACTTAGTGCTTTCCAACTCATGATAACGTAGTTTCACTTGGTCAACCTTGGTCAAGCCTTTATGCTAAAACCTCCTTCCACACATGGAGGTGTGAAATCCAGCTCCAAATATGATCCTCTTTCATACTTAGAGGATTTTTATTCCCTATTCATGCAAAGAATGGGTCTCCTATCCATTTTATTCACCTTCTTCATAAAATTAACAAAATTTAATGTTCCTCAAAATTTTGGAACATTACAATAAGATTACTGAAACAAAGCTTCTAAAACCTACTTTTTTATTTTTACATGTGTGAACGGATTTGCACATTTTTTGTTCAGGAAAACTGCATAGATATGTGCAGTTTTTGTACATAAAAACTGTGCATGTGCGGGTTTATTCAGGAAAACCATGCAGGTGCTCAAAAGTGGTTTTTAAGTAATGAAAACCAAAATTCCTCATGACCCTGGTATAATGTTACTTCAAGATTCATAGGGAATTCACTTGAGACACACTATCGAATGGCGAGATATCCGAACTGACAGTAATGGTGACAAATTTTAGTGTAACATTATCCTCTCTCCCCAATCAACCAACATAATGCCATGAATGGGATCCCCTTCTCTTCTAAAAAATCCCTCAATATTCCTCCCTTCCCTATATTTCTCTAGTGAAAACTATCCAAAAAACATCTAATGGCATGAATAAGGGATATATATATATGTAGTTGTGTTTTTTTTTCTCTCACTAATTACCCGTAGCCTATATTTTGGTTTCTATACTTTCATGTTAATAATGCTAATTACAAGATATTGAAACATAAGCACCGAGGAGAAAACCAAGTGAATATGAATGAGAGATGCTTGCATGTCCAAAATCATAAGTTTCATTTTGCATGTTAAGAAGAGACCACATGTCTTTAAGAAGCCCCTATATCTCTCTCGTGGGATAACTCATCTCACTATTGATGAACAATTCAATAATTACAAACAAATGTTTGACAACTTAGAATTAAAGGTTGGACCACAATAAAAAAAATTCATTTACTTGAATGCTAAGCCTCTTCGTTTTGCTCTTATGTACTCATAACTACCTTTCTTTTCCTTCTTCATTTGCAATCATTAGTGGTATTTAGATTATAATTGAAAACTACACATTTACATACCATAGGTTATATTTTAATTACATCATATATGTTTAGGCTTATATCCATTTAATCATTACATATACATTCATAATCTAGGAGTCAAAACCAAGGAATTAAATAAATAATAGATGATCAAATTATTTAATCCATTCTTTAAAGTTTATGAAAACCTATCATTGCTTGAGCATCCCATCCATGAGTCATCTATAATTCTAAATCTATTTTCTTTCCCAATTTTTGAATCCATCCACTGTTGTTGTCGTCTAATGGTTAGTTGGGAAGTTTTGATACTAAGAGGTCTTATGGTCCACTAAAAAAAAAGCTATTTATATCTATGATCTACTTCAAATATGATTTCTTCAATTGAAAAAAACATTCTACAATTTTGAATCGATGGAAATGTGATTTGGCATAAAATTGAAGTTATATATATATATTAAAATCATCCTATATATAAATTTTTAATATTTTTAAATTCATCTCTTTCAAACTACATATCCTAAAATCATAAATCAATAACTTTAAATCCTATCATTATAATTTACACGTTAAAAGTGTAAATTTTGAGCAAAGTTTTGAATATTTAATGTAAGGATTTGTCCTAGTTTATTTCATTTTTAAGAATGTGATTTCTTATAAATATCAAGCCCCTTTTATATTTCGTGTACCTTTTAGTCTACCTTTTCATTTAATTTTGTTTAACTTAAAAGTAAAAAAAAATTAAAATTAAAATTAAAATTATGTTCCAAATAACATAGGGTTAATTGGTAGATTTTTTATTTTGATATTCTGATATCTAATAAGTTTACAATGTATTAATATTTGAAATTGTGTAGAATAAAAAATATATAAATTTAGGGAATCAGTCTGAACTAGCCTGTCGCCCTAACCCTCCCTGTCGCAACGCATAGCTTTGCTCAGTGGCCACGGCCCCTGCAGCCGTAGGGCTTGCATGAGATCACCCTGGGCTTATTCAATGGAGTAGGATGGAGGCCCGCTAGCTCCTCACTGTTGTACATGCCTCCAAAAGAAACATTTATTTCTTCACCCGCCTCACCTCAAGCTCAACATTTTCTCGCCCAAACCCTGATCTGTCGTCTACAGCTCCTCTGTAAAATCGTGGAAAATAGGAAATGGATACCTCAGCAACAACAACCACAAAGAATAACTAGACCCCTCTCCCCTTGGATGAGACTAGATAAGAAGTGAAAGAAGACACAGAATCAAAAGAAGAAACAAATAAGCAAAACACATGCTTCCTAAAAGCAAGGAAAACTCCAGAAATAATTATACAGGACCCAGATGTTGCAGTTTATAGGGAGTACATGCAATAACACATGATTATTTACAAATTTATGGGCATTTGGCCCACAGAACGAGCACTAATGGGTAGATTTATGCCAAATGGAACCCAAAAGGAGAGATTTACCTATAGCTCGGGTCCAAGGGCTTCTTCACGGTTGTCTTCGCCCTCCTAGAGGATCGAGACAGAATATTTGAAGGGGGTCCATAATTCTTCAACTCGACGATATTATATATGAGATTCTGGAAGGAGAAATTCACCCCAGTCAAAGAAGACTTCACCATGGTCCCAGTTTGGATTTGGCTCTACTCTTTACCTACAGAATACTAGGCACCATCAGTCTTGAAGGCAATAGGAGATGACCTGGGAGAGTACATAAAAATGTCATAGGGCACCAATAATGAGCACTACATCTCCTATGCAAGGATATGTGCCTACATATATGTCTCAAGCGCCCTACCAGAAGTAATAAGAATAAAATACAAGGATGATATATGGTCTCAAAACATAGACTATGAGCATATTTCTTTCAGATGTAGGAAATACCATGAACATGGACATCTCTTTCGAGAGTGTGTAATATCCCAAAATAGGAAAATACTACGACAATAATAATATCTTAAGATATTCTAGAGTTGGAGATCCAGTAATATGTAAACACAACAATGGAGTAGCAGTGATACATTAACATAGAGAATTCTAGAAAATACAAATAGCCATCATATTAGATCAAAGCAGCAAAATGTATACAATATCTTAATGAAAGAGCTACTCAAGGTAGGCTAAATCAGCCTCAAGAAACATGTACATAAAATATGGCAAAACAATGCTACACAAGAAATCCCAAGGCTATGACAATGCAGTTTTATGAGGAAAAATTGATGCTAACACATTTAAATACATAGATACATCAATATACAACTCATATAATATGGGGAGAAATATATAATCTCCCAAAGACAATTTCTAGACAATCTTGGAAGGATTGGCTAAAATATGAAAAGTACAAAATGCCGAAGTTGCAGGGTATCAGCTGCAACTCAATAAATGGAAATGGATGGAGATGACTGAATATGTTGCATATGATGACTGAATCTCATCCAATGTATCTCTCAGGTGAAAGGCTGATACAATCATTGAAGATCTCACCCTCCAAAATAGTGGTACAAACCCCTACTGCAAACACACTCATAAATAACACAGTCAAGGAGATGGATTATGCTGTAGGAGATGGGAAGTGCTTGGCCTGATGCCAAATATGTGCAATCAGCTCCTGAATCTTCCTCACTAACCTCCCAGAGGAATAAAATCTCCCTCCTCTGAAAGATGAGCCAAGGAAATGGTGTTGTGGAACCCTCCACTGCAACACCCTGCAACACAACATTTCCTGCTACAGGAATAACGTTGTAGCTGAAGGAGGTGGCTTGGCCTTGAGCCTGAAATGTGGAGAATGAAGTAAAATCCCTTAATAGGCCTCTCAAGAATGGAGAAGGAATCCTAAATAGGAAATCCTTGTGCTAAATAGCACAGCAATCTCAGTTAAACAACCGAAGAGAGCAAATAGTCATGCAGACCAAAATCTATAATCAATAACATATCCTTCTATGGTTTCCTTGTCCTCCCTTTATAAAAATAAAAGCCTCATTTCCTTGGCGCCCACACATTAGGGTTTCCTCCACCAAATGATCTCTTCCCCTTTCACACTGTGTTGTCTTTCAAGGTGATCCACTCCCACTATGGCAGCATTGTTGACTTAGTCAAACTTGACCTTGTCCTCATGCATTTGCCCCTTTTCACACTTGAGGGTGCAAAATAGAGCTACTCTGATGATCCCTTTCACATCATGAGGGATCTTATTCCTACTCATGAGCCTCTTTACCCATTTATTCACCTCCTATATGATATAAGAAAAATTAATGTTACAATTAGCTTCATGTTAATTTTTGGAACATTACAGTCCTCCCCTACCAAATGTTGCTTGTCCTCAAGAAACTTCAAGGATAGAACTGAAGGTTCTTCTTGAGGCATGTGGGCTGAAATGAATTGGGATTTTCCATCCCCATATGAATATCCCATCCCCAAGCAATCATCCATACAAAATGAGTTACCCTCCAACATGGCAACTCCTGAAAGTCTTCCTCCATCTTTGGCTCATGCAAAGTAGGTGGGCTGAAAATCTGATCATGGTAGACAAGGTAGTCTACCCCACATTGTCCTTCTCTCCACTAATGATAAGTGTAGAGTATGTGTTGATCCTAGGCTGCAAAATTATTTCCCTCAAGTGGCAAAATGAAAAACAATCCTCCAAGGACCTCCTCTCCAACATTGAAGAAAAAGTTGGCCCAAAGCATCTCATCCATGATGAATACGACATGATCATCATAGGGTATCCAAATGAGGATTTTTCTAAATGTTTTACATGATGCTGCATGATAAAAAAAAATTCTCAAGTGGACACAGCGCAATATCTCCCACTGCAACTTTAGAAAATAGCATGGCAAGTGGTGTTTTGACAAATTGCTAGTTGTGTGAATAATCACATCTACTAGTGAATAGAAAATGAATGAATGTGTCAACTGAGCATACAAGAAATAATAAAACACTTGCCCATGGTTATACAAAGGATGGTTGTCTCCATCATAATAGTTGGCAAAAAAAAAATTATGGGGCTCAACAATAAACTTGCCCTCTTATGGATCAATCCATTGTATGATAATGGTAAGAAGATGCAAATACTGTGTTTTATAATCAATAGATGCAAAAAAAACATTCTCAACATGTGATGAAAGTAAAGTGATGCATGAATACATGAATAATTCCATGCCCCACAGGAACAACACTGTTGGCCTATGAAAATAGGCTCCTGCCAACCCATAGCTCAATTATTTGACATGATTATTGTCAAAGACTCCCCCAATAATGTTGCTGCAATTTGGAAATCCCTACCAAAATGGAAGTACTTTATGTTCACCTAAGGCCAAGGAGTATCCCCTCTGCACCATAATAGTGCCATCTCCTACTCCTGCAACATCATACAACATGTGAGAGCAAATCTGCCCTTGCTCTCTCAAGAACAATCCAAGAAACAAAAGTTCTTGTTGCCTCCTCATGCTCTCATCATAAAACTCATGTGATGAAGGCATAATGAATGATATGAATGTCACATAAAAACAATGCATCCATATTCTCTACTGCTCAATGATGCAAGCATCCTGCCACATCTTCTCCATCCTCGTACTCTTAGGAAGAGTGTATGCCAAGTGATGGCCAAACTTCTTCAAGAGTAACTAGCGTAGCCATGCCTCCTGTTGCCCGGTATCATAGACCTGCACGTAGCTTTCCAGATTCTTGCGCAAAATCCACATCCACTCAATCATTTGTGGATGTCTCCTTCCATCCTCCATCTTGGTACTCCTCCTATGAGGGCTACCATCCTCCCAAATCAAATTTATGTTTTTGCATTTCATGGGATTTTGAAATGCAATCTTCTCAAGGACCAATTTGATCCCATAAGGACCCAAATAGGTGGTAGGAAAAAACCTCCCATCATGATGTATATGGCTCAAGAAGTGTCCAACATAAACATGAGAGATGTTATCCATCCTAAGATGTCCTCCATCATCTATCTGCTCCTCTTTGAATCCATGAAGATATAAGTGTGAGAAGGGAAGAACCTCCTCAAAATGTGGAAGAACCTTGCACTCCATGATATGTTGAACTGCATCTCTAATGAAATCTCTCCATGAGATCTCCTCCTCATGCATGGCCTTCCAAAACCAAAGAGGCCTTGGATCTGCTGCAAGTAGAAGTCTCTCTTTGATCTGTGGCATGCTCATTTAGAGAGTGTCATCTAGAGGGGAGAAATAGTTTCTCATCTCCAGATGTCTACTCCTTCTTACTGCTTCCTTCATGGCTTCCTGAATGAAGCTGCCATTTGAATGCTCCCATGAGGAATGTTTCCTCTTTTCTACATCACTTCTCTTGTACAGCGCAGTGCAATTATGCTGCTTTAAATCAACATCATGCAATGATGTGGACCCATCCATAATGTTTGCTGAAATGATAAAAGATGGATATTTAAGCATACCGGTAAAATTTGGAAGCTCCTTGCAGGGCTGCAAGAGTTTCCTCCTCATATGTGTTGGCTTCCCAAACTGTTGAAGATGAAGGTTGCTCTTCCATGGTCACAATAGCGCTGGTACATGACTCTTCAACTGGTGGTGAGGGCTCCTCCCTCCTTTTTCCAAATCTTATGATCATCCTTTCAGAAAATTCAACAAGAGTGGATACCCTTGCATGGCTCCAATGGCTGAACCACCAAGTATTTGCTTCACCTTCAAGGTGCAGCGTTGCAATTTCTATAGCCTTTCTATCTACTATAGGATGTAGCAGGAAGAAAGCCTCTAGCTTCTTCACCCAATCCTCTGTTGCACATGTGAGTGATCCATCAAAGGTGGACAATAGAAATCTATTGCCTCTCATCATCCCATAGCTGTGGGGTCTTCTTTCTTCTTTCAGCTGAATAAATTGTGGTAAAGCTAGAGTCTCTTTGAAGGATCTAGGTTTAGCTTGGTATTCAGTAATGTATTCACTTATAACTTCAAATTCCAAGTGTTATTCATGCTTCATGTTTGAGTTCTCTGTGAGAGTGGGAAGTGCATGGTCCTTCCTCTTCTCCTTCTTCCATCTTCTTAAGCTCCTTGGAGAGGTCCTTTCTGGATTTGAAAACTGATGAGAGTAAACTCACTCTCTTCATCATCTTGATCTCTTCTATCTTCTTATGGCTGAAACTCACAATCTGAGCCAAAGATCATGCCCTGATACCATTGTAAGATCCCAAAATATGGAAATTCTACAACAATAAGAATATCTTAAGATATTCTAGAGTTGGAGATTCAGTAATATGTAAACACAACAATGGAGTAGCAGTGATACATTAACATAGATAATGCCAGAAGATACAAATAGAAATCATATTATATCATAGTAGAAAAATGTATACAAGATCTTGAGGAAAGAGCTACTCAAGATAGGCTAAATCAGTCTCAAGAAACATGTACATAAAATATGGAAAAACACTACTACACAAGAAATCCCGACGCTATGACATCGCATTTTTATGAGGTGAAAATGCTGCTAACACATGTCAATACTTAGATACATCAATATACAGCTCATACAATATGGGGAGCAATATATAATCTCCCAAAGACAATTTCTAGACAATCCTGGAAGGATTGGCTGAAATATGCAAAAGTACAAAATGTCATAGTTGCAGGGTAGCAGCTGCAACTCAATAAATATAAATGGATGGAGATGACTGAAGATGCTGCATATGATGACTGAATATCATCCAATGGATCTCTCATGTGAAAGGCTGATCCAATCACTGAAGATATCACCCTCCAAAATAGTGGTAAAAACCCCTACTGCAAACACACTCAGAAATAATGCAGTCAACGAGATGGACTGCGCTGTAGGAGATGGTAAGTGCTTGTCATGATTCCAAAGATGTGCAATTAGCTCCTGAATCTTCCTCACTAACCTCCCAGAGGAATAGAAGCTCCCTCCTCTTAAAGATGAGCCAAGAAAATGGTGTTGTGGAACCCTCCACTGCAACAACCTGCAACACAACGTTTCCTGCTACAGGAATAACGTTGTAGTTGAAGGAGGTGGCTTGGCCTTGAGCTTGAAATGTGGAGAATTAAGTAAAATCCCTCAAGAGGCCTCTCAATAAGGGAGAAGGATTCTTAAACAGGAAATCATTGTGCTAAATAGCACAACACTCTCAGTTAAACAACTGAAGAGAGAAAATAGTCATGCAGACCAAAATCTATAATCAATAACATATCCTTCTATGGCTGCCTTGTGCTCCCTTTATACAAATGAAAACCTCCTTTCCTTGGCCCCCACACATTAGGGTTTCCTCCACCAAATGATCCCTTCCCCTTTCACACTGTGTTTTCTGTCAAGGTGATCCACTCCCACTATGGCAGTGTTGTTGACTTGGTCAAACTTGACCTTGTCGTCATGCATTTTCCCCTTTTCACACTTGAGGGTGAAAAATAGAGCTACTCTGATGATCCCTTTCAGATTATGAGGGATTTTATTCCTACTCATGGGTCTCCTTACACATTTATTCACCTCCTAGATGATATAAGAAAAATTAATGTTCTAATTAGCTTCATGCTAATTTTGGGAACATTACGAATTGTCCCCAAAACAAGGCTCCAGCAAAATAAGATCAAGTGGGGAAAAAAGATGGCCAAGGATACACCAGGGCAGGAAACAAACACAAGCAAAACAAAAGAGTATACACAAAGAGAGACCCTCCCATTTTCTCCCCAAAAAATAAGTTCGAAGCTCTAAATACAATTCAATAGGAGACAGGACAACAAAGCACGAGGAAAGAAGCAAACATGCAACAGGAAAAATCAACGGAAAACAATAGCAAGGAGATGGAAGCCCAAAACAAATCCACACAAGACAACGCTTAATACCAAGAGGATACTAGCATGGAGAACATACAGGAAATACCCACCCCAGAGGAAACTGATATTGAACAAGTTCTAATGGGAATGGATCTGCAGAAAATAGAAAAAGAATGGAACAAAAACGACATAGAAGCCATTCCCAGGGAGCACATCCAAAAAATTGAAGAGGCTTACCTACTACAGGAAGGAATTCACCAGATCTGAGAACAAAAAAACACAAAAAAAGTACATAAAGAAGAATAATGGTCAACTTAAGTGTGGGGAAAAACTTTCCCAGATGGCAGAACAGGAAGAGAGGTCAGTAGTCTACCATCCAACTCCTCCAAGAGTTGGGAGCTCGCCTCATCAATGAAGGAAAGGTAAGAGCAATCACTGTACTCCCTAAAATTTTTCAATGATTTGAACATCCTGGAATATTAGAGGACTGAATCGTACTAGTGAGAAAATAATTCTAAAATATATAATAGCCTTTGATAAACCAGACATTGTCCTACTTCAAGAAACCAAAAGCAACCTAAACTCAATGGAAGCTCTTCAAAAATCCTACTTCAAAAACCAATGTGGTCATGTGGCCATCTTAGCATTGGGAACTGCTAGTGGCCTTTCCACCTTTTGGAAGGACTCACACTTTCACCTTTGTGATTCTGCGGCTTCCAAATATGCCCTCACTACAGTCCTTCAAATCACTGGCACCACGGACAATATTTTTATCACCAATGTTTATGCTCCTCACTCGGTTACTGAAAGACTGGCCTAGATAATCAGCTTGAGAAATCACATGATAATCAAGCTTAGGGAAAAGAGAGGTAGACTCAGAAAATTGGACAAAGATTCAGATACCTTCTAGGACCTCATTGATGCACTCTGACTTATAGACATCCCCACCAAAAATGGTTGTTTTACCTGGAACAAAAAAAGAGGCAGGGAAAGATAGATAGCCTCTAGGCTAGATAGATTCCTCCTTTGTGAGGACCTGTACCTTAGTTCCTTGGAAACAGAAGCTATCATTTCCCCTCAGGTGGGATCAGACCACTGGCTCATTGTTCAAAAAATCCAGTTATCAAAAGGTCCCAAAAACAAGCCCTTTAGGTTTGAAGCATTCTCGATTAATCATCCTAAATTCATGGAAAAAATGAAAGAATGGTGGTCCACCCCCTAACCCACCCAAGGCAGCAAAATGTATAATTTCCAGCATAAACTAGAATTCATCAAATCTGAACTTAGACTCTGGAACAAGAAGAGCTTCAGAGACATCATAGAAAATAAGAAATTTATAAAACTCAAAATGGAAGCCCTACAATAGAACATCATCAACAATAGAATGACCGAGCAAAGAAAGCTAGAGGAATTAAAGCTAAAAAAAGGATGGGATGATAGGGCTGCTAAAGAGGAGACCTTATGGAACCAAAAATATAGGATCAAATGGCTCAAAGATGGAGAAAAAAACACAGAATTCTTCCACCATTCTATGATCCAACACAAGAAACACAACAGAATTCTAAGCCTCAAAAATCAACAAGGCAACACCCTCAGCACTCAGACAGAAATAGAAGAGGAACTCAACCATTATTTTGGAGACATCCACATTGAGTCTAACAATTCCAACGGGGAAGAAATAGACAAAATCACCAGAAACATCCCCACAATCTTAACTAAGGAGCACAACCAAATTCTTGTAAGGAAATTTTCCATGCTCGAAGTTGAAGAAGTAGTACAAACCATGCCCAATGGAAAATCCCCAAGACTAGATGGCTTCACCATTGACTTCTTCAAAGCCTAATGGCCTCTCCTTAAAACGGAGCTCCATGATCTATTGGAATAATCCTGCATCCAAAATTCACTCCTAAAAGCCCTCAATGCTACTTTCCTCACCCTAATCCCCAAATCTGAAAATTTTTCCTCCCCTGACAAATTTAGGCCTATTGCCCTATTCAATGTTATTTACAAAGTCATCTCCAAGATTATAGCCAATTGCATCAAAAACATCCTGCCCCTCCTAATCTTCTCCCAGAAAACAAGCTATGTGGAAGGAAGACAAATTTTGGACAACATTATCCTCTCACAGGAAGTCATTCACTCTCTCAAGGAGTAGAAGAAACTAGGCATGCTCATCCAGCTGGACATGTCCAAAGCCTTTAACAAAATCAACTGGAATTATATCAAAGAAGTGTTGGAAGCTTTCAGTTTTCACAAGGACTTCACAAAATGGATTTTGGCCATGGTTTCAAGAGCCTTCTTATCCATTCTTCTTAATGGCTCCCCCACCTCCATCATCAACCCTTCCTGAGGAATCAGGCAAGGTGATCCCCTCTCACCCTTCCTCTTTGTCATCATGGTAAAAGGTCTCAGTTGCTCCATACAGGCTGCCTCCTCAAATGGCAGTATCTATGGCATAAAACTCTACCCCTCCACTCCCCCTTCCACTCACCAACAATTTGTGTACGACACTCTACTCATGGGATCTCCCACTGTCAAAGAAGCCCTTGCCTTTCAGAACACTCTGGCTAAATTTTCTCAAGCCTCTAGCACTTCCATTAACATAGCCAAATCTAAACTCTTCTTTCTAAATACATCCCAGCCCATTCAACTTAACATAGCAAGAAATTTGGGTTTCCAGCTAAGTTCCTTCCCCTCCAAGTACGTAGAAGCTCCCTTAACTGATAAACCTCTTGCTAAAGCTAATTGGGAATCTCTAGTAACTAAACTGAAAAAAAAATAAAAAAATAAAAATAAAAATAAAAATAAAATAAATAAAATAAAATAAAAATAAAATAAAATAAATATTTCCAACTGGACTTTCAGATCCCCGAATCTCTCTGGAAGATTAGTTCTGGTCAACTCTGTTCTACAAGCCATCCCGCAATACCAGTATTCTGCGATTACCGCTCTAAAACCTATCTCCAACCAACTTAATACCATCCAAAGAGACTTCGTATGGAAAGGAAAATAAGACAAAGGAAAATGGGCCCTTGTTTCCTTGGACAAAATTTGCAGACCAAAAAAATAAGGAGGGATTGGCCTCAAAGATCCAGAATTGTTGGGAAAAACATCGGGGGCCAAAACTTGGTGGAGGTGGATCACCTAACCTAAAACCTCTTCGACAGTGCTTTGGAATGCAAAATATGCCCCATATGACCACCCAGAGATGCTCATCAAGCTCTGTGGCAAAATCAAGGGCTCCACAGTTTGGAATCAAGCTTGGGGGAACAGAGCAATGGTTCAAAAACACTGCTTTTGGGAAATAAGAAATGGAGGCACATCACTGTTCTTGGATGACGCTTGGGAGCAATGCCCTCGTCTCAATCAAGACAAATTCCAACAAATCAAAATTAACATGGACAACCAAAATAAAAAAATGGTCAAATATTTTTGGGAAAATGATGAAAACACTGGTTGGAGGGAATGGAAAGATGCCCCAGATTGGGTTCAACAAAATCATCCTGAGGAATGGAGAAATCTAGCTGAAGAGATAGGAAAAAGGCACATTCAAATGGAACAGGCGCCATACAAACTAATATGGGGCTCTAATGTTGCTATTCATTTCAACATAAAAGAGGCTTATGGCTACTTATCCCGCCCTACTCCCACCCCCACTAAAATAAAATGGTGTACTCTCTGGAACTGCAAAATCTGGCCCAAAATCTCTCTATTTCTTTGACTAGTAATGCATGAAATATTTCTAACCTGGGAGAATTTAATCAAGAAAGGATTCATTGGCCCTTCCATTTGTATGCTTTGCAAAAAGAATGGTGAAACTTAAAATAATCTGTTAAATGAATGCCACCTTGCCTCCAACATCTGGAATTGGATCTTCCTTGTCTTCAACTCCTCGGATAGGGACCCCTCCTCCATTCTCAACTCCTTAGATCATTGGCACACCTCCTTCTCCAATCAACCTCTCATCAATATGGCATGGAACCTTTTGCTGAGAATAATATGATGGGCCATATGGAAGGAAATAAATGCTAGAATTTTCAAAAATCAGGAAAATAAAGAAGAGAAGATAATTCATTCCATAAAACATACTCTAAGGGAGTCTTCTTCCATTGTGAAACTGCCAGACTTCATTTCCCCTCCCCCACTCGAGAATATCTACGCATCCTATTGCTTCTTGACCCATCCCTCCATAACTCTCCAATGCCTCTTAAAATGCCACTCACCACGTCGTCTGGCCCCAAGTGGTTGCCTCATGAACCCAACTACATCAAGCTAGATTATGATGGGGCATCAAAAGATAACCCGGGCAAAGCAGGTTTTGGTGGTGTTTTCAGAGATCACAGAGGCCAAATTCTATAGATATACTACGGAAATATAGGACACGCTACCAACAATGCGGCTAAGCTTCAGGCCCTACCTCATGGTCTCGCCATTTCCTTGGATCAGAACTTTTGGCCCTTATTCATCGAGGGGGACTCCATGGTTGCTACCCAAGACTGAAAAAATATCTAGCAGGGCATAATGTCAACCAAGTTTCAGAAAATTGGAGGTTAAAAAAAATTCTTCAGAAAATTAAACTCCACATCGACAAGGCTAAAGGTGTCATCTTCCACATAGTCAGGCACAAGGCTAACCAGTTGGCCGACCTGCTGGCCAATACTAGCATCAACAAAAATAACCATCTCATGTCCGGATCGTGGGATGTCTTCGCTCCGTCAGACGTTAGAACCAAATGCATTCGTATCAGGGACATTGATTCGTAGGTAGAAAGACAACCCACCCCCTCGATATTTACACTCCTCCTGCACGGCACTCATGACCCACACCTCCCACACCCTCACCACTGTCCCACCATATGATCGATCCTATGGCTCTGACCCAAAAAAAAATTTGATTGAAAACCCCAACTGTCATATTAATTTCCCACAGATTATCACCAGCCCAGGTGTCCCTTTCTCCCACCGCATCCCTTGGCATGCTATCCTCCCTCCAGCCTATATTAACCTCACAATCCTTTGTTATTTTTCATTCCATTCTCTAGCTTTTGTGATCCAGTATTTTATTTCCTTTCTCACCCATTCATCTCTATATCTCCCCGCACCCGGCCACTCATGCCTCCCTTTGCATCCTACGACTCCTGCACAGACCCCTCTGATCTACATTGCACTCATTTCCCCCCACAAATTCAATTCCCACCTCCCTGCCCATGGTGGGAATTGTCGTGGTGCTCACTAGGCTAACCCCTCTAGGCCCCCTATTATGCGCGCAGAGACGGCAGCCATAAACATTGCGCTGGACTTTGCAGCTACCACCAAGAAGGAAGTGAAGGCTCATATAGAGGAAATTGAAGATAAAGCCTAGAAAGTTCACAGAAGAACCTCAACAGAAGCTGTTGACAATGTCTTCAGCTATATTCCATACGTGTTCCATCGACCTCCACTGGAAGACCAAAAATATGTTGGCCATGGCGCTTCAGGAGCAGCAGGACCACAACAGCATTATGGAATGAAAAATAGACTCCCTCACCGAAAAATTTATAATGTATGGCGACGAATTGCACCATCGCTAGTTCATTGACAAAATTTCTCCACACCATTATCTTCTCAAATGAAGAACTGCAACTCGCCATCTTAATCCAGTCACCAAAGCTGAAGGAATTGATCCTTTTGTCCCCCGTTGTTGGAACAGGGTTTCTTAGCCTCAATTTTGTCCAATTTTGTAATATTTTGTAATATTTAGTCTAGCACAGGGGGTTTGGGGTAGGTCAAAACCCCCAATGAAATGTAATGAGTCAAAAGAGTAGACCAAGGGTATGCAAACCATGGTTTGTGGACTACACGATATCGCAGGCTAGCATGATATAAATAGATGAATATGTCAAGTCTAGAGAAAAGGTAAGAAGTAGAAAAGCTAGATACGAACTTGTGGATTTTTGGTCAATTTTCTGGGTTGGGACTCCTGTTGGTTGTGTGCATGGAGACCCTAAGTCCTTTTGTGTGTGTACCCCACTGGCTGTGTGCACGGGTTAGTAGATAGAGTCTATAAGTTGGATTTGAATAGTAATGAATAAGAAGACCCTTTTCTAAATACTGAAACGTTTTGTGTTCTGATTATTGGCTGCGCACTATGCTATTTATATATGTTCACTGCATACTGATGATTTTTGAGTCACACATGGATGTGATAATATATATGATGATAAATGCATAGATTTGGTTATATCTAAATGTTGTTTCTCTAGTTGATCTACTATTGCATGATTTATACGCTTTGCTAGAAATATTCCATTGGCACGTAGTTAAAGAGAATCATTATAGGGCACTGGTCTCACTGATCTGGACAGACCCCCTTCAATTAACTTTCTCTCTCTCAGGGTACGGAAACCTGGTTCCAACACCCTCCCATACTACTTCGGGTGAGACCTTGGCCTGCGCAATAGGTCATTGCCGAAAGGCGAGTAGTATAGCGATTTTTTGGAAATCCTTGAAGCCAAACCTGGGTCAGCACCCCTCAAGCCAACAAGTGGTTTCGTTGCCAAGACCAGGAGATTTTTTAGAGAGAGATCAAGTAATGCCGTGAGGTCATTGGCAGCCATTAAAACCTGAGTTAGAAGATTGGTTTGAAAAACAGATTCAGGAATTTTCCCTAAAAAAAATAGGAGTGAAAAATTGTCCATAGAAGAGTGGTAGAATAGGTACATTTTTACGGAAGTGCATGAAATCTTCTTTGTATCCTTCGCGCACTATTTGCAAGAGTGGTTAGCTCGACTGGCAAAATTTTAGATTTGTTGGAAGGACGATCAGGTCACACAGTGGACCCCTGAGTTGGTTCGAAAATTGGAAAAATTTGATAATAAGATTACCAGGACTGTGGATCATTGGGTTGACAGTATATTAGGCGGATTCGTGATGGAATTTTCTATTGATTAGTTTGTGTCATATTCAAAAGCAGAACGAAGATTCTTTAAAGGATTTAGAGGTAAGTTGCTAAAAACTTTTCCTATGTTGATTAAGATGCTATTGAGTGAAAAAGGTGTCTTGTGTGGCCACACCGAGTGAATGACCTCCGATTAGAGTGGGAGAAAAACACAAAATTTTAAATACTAGAGGGTTAATCATGAAGGAGACAGATCGGTATACAGTCCCTTAAGGGATTCATCTGATCATAACCAAGAAAGGGTTACGCAAGGGGGAACTAGACCCTCGGCCACACCTGCATCGAATCCCCACAAGGGTAAAAGTTCTCCTACGCCCCCCCACCATCGTTAGAGGACGACATGGCTATGCACGAGGACATGGATCAATTTTGGTTTGCAGATGAATCTGTATGGACCACGCAAAATGTGAACAATGATGCTATCAAATGAGTGCAACTATCCATAGGTTTCAAAGGAAGGGCACTGGATTCGTTAATGGGATACATTGGTCAACACATGAATGCATCCATACAGGACATTAAGAATGCCCTAAAGCAACAATTTCAGAATCCTAATTCATACGCTCAATGTGTATTCGAACTAAAGGACTTTAAGCAAGGACCTATAGAGTCCATTTGGGAGGCTGACCAGCGGTTAAAGAAGGTGATCAGTGATGGGGGATTTTTATACGAAGATAACTAGCATAAAGGGTGCTTCATCACTATGCTAATACCACACTTGCATGGGCCCATGAGACAGCAAAAGGTTGGCTCTCAAGAGGAAGCATTGGAAATAGACATGAAGCTAGAAGCTGTGCCAAGGGATGATACACAGTTCGCAGCTCTCCAAATCCAGAACCAATTGGAGGAAATGCACTTAGAAATTCGGAGCTTGTGAAACGACCGCGGTACGAAAGCCAGCTCATACATTTGGTGCATACACTGTAAGGGACTGGGTCACACTAAGGATCAATCTCCATTTTTATCAGACTACATTTAGGCTGGGGGTTCAAGCCCTCTACGACCCAGGGAAATGGCTAGCCCTAGTAGTCCTATGCCATGGTGTTCTGACTTTCGGGTGGTAGGAATACACAACATAGGTCACTGCCCAAGATTGGGTGCTTATGTACCATAATTGAAGCAACAGTGGTGCATATTATGCTCATCTGTAGGTCATGACGAGAAAAATTGTCGAACCCTTGACCTTATGGTAGATAGGGGAAATTTATACAGAGTACAAGTAGACTCCTCATCACCAGTATCTCCTTTGGAACGAGGGGGATCCCCCACACGAGGAAGGGGAGGAGGAAGAGGGGGAGTGCTGGTCAAGGGCGGGTACAGCTTATCTGTTACAACTATCGAGATGTGGGACATCTCGCACGAGATTTCCTGAACTCGGCACGCTAGTCTTGCAGATATATTCAGCAAGTCGATCATGTCATTGAAGACTACCTGGTGCTAATAGAAAAAATACAAGAAAAGAAACAAACACCTACGCAAAATGTGCAAAGAGTTAAGGTGGAACCACGAGATGATGGGCCATGTATCAATGTAATCATGCGCAGTGGAATTTTCATGGGAGGAACTGAGGAAAACGTGGAAACCGAATAATTAATCTGAAAGATTGAGGACCCTTACCTTGTGCTCTTGGGTCTGTATTGGGCGATTGACATGGGAGGTATCATTAATCTAAAGAGAAGAATAATGATCTTTGAGAACGAAGGCACAAGGGTAATAGTCCAACAGGACACAGCGGAAGGAGAATGGCATACTGAATCGATACAGGAAGAAGAATATGTTGATCACATATAAAAACAGATTGCCCGAGATGGCGATTAGATCATCCCTGTGGCTAACAGCATGCTATGTTGGGAAAGAGATAGTGAGTGCTTTTCTGACTCAGATGAAGAGATCAAAAACTGGAAAAACTGACTGCATGTCTTGTCTACGCTAAGATGTCTTAAAATAATGAGGAGATTTCGATGTATTTCCTAAGAGGCAAGAGAACTACCCCACTTTCATGGCTCTGTTAATGTTGAAACTTTCCTTGTGGAAATTGAGCCAAGCATTCCTAAGGAACGGTGATTTTTTGCCCTAGACTTGGCTTTGCACGCAACCCCTGCACGCTAGTGGGAAACTCATAAAGAAAATTTCCGGGACTGGGGAGAATGTCGAAGGATGTTGACCTGTCGATTCCATATACCATCTAATCCACCAATATAAATCTTCCTGGGGCAAGGATATGCATGCAGGAACATAACTCGTTGGCTATAAGTATGGAATGACGACACAAGGAATGAATGGTTCCACAGATTTTTTCACACATTGGGACCAATCCCCACTTCCTGGTACTTGGACGCAGAACTACATCAACGCACCAAGCATTAGAGTACGATGGTTGAAGACTTTGTAAGGATGCTTGGACTGATAGGAGGTACTGAGAAACTTGATGAAGCCTTGCAGGATATAGATGCTCTTGTCTTCGGTGAGGCCTGCCCTAAGCAAGAACGTATTATGCTAGCTTGGGATGCATAGCTGCAAGATATCACAAACTATAGAAATCTGTCAATAGAAGCAAGCGATGAAGATCCCCAAAATATTATGATCAAAGAATTATAATGGGAACGGGTTGTTGCAAGTCCGATGCTCCAAACAGTTGATGTCACCAAACCTTTGAAACTAAAATAAATCAATATTGGCTCAGCAGAACAGCCCAAGATGGCCAAGGTTGTGGATTACTGGGATGATGGCACGGTGGGAAAGGTTGTCGAGCTGCTAATTGAATATCAGGATCTATTCCCAACCAAGTTCTATGAACTTAAAAGAATCATAGGAGATATGGGAGTCATGAGGATTACGTTGAATCAAGATGCGCAGCCAGTAAAACGACAACCTTATCGCCTAAACCCAAAATACAAGAAAAAATTTAAGGAGTGTTACACATTATTTTGTCACCATGACATTTTAATGTCTATATGGGTTCATCAATACCTATATAATGCTCCTTTAGATGTCTACAACCCTAAATTTCCTAAACCAAGTCCTGAATTTGGAGAAAAGCTTGTAAAAATCATAAAAACACTTGTACCGCACTTTTCCTTAGCCTTACCTACGACACCGCACCCTTATGCTCCAAAAAATATGGTTCTGACTGAAAATTTTCTTCATTAAAAGTGCAGACCCCTGTAAAAGGTAAATTGAAGGCGAAAGTAAATTCTAGAAGCACCAGCTAGTCAAATATTCTCCCAACTAGAAGCTTCTAGAAGGCGTTATCCAGTCGAAGCCTTACTCCCTCCATTATCATGAACATTCATTACTTCATTAAAGGAGCCTATTCCTTGGTATTTGGAACTTAATCCCTTTATAAGGGGACTCTATCCCTTCCATTTTGGAGCTGCAACCACTTTCCTTCTCCTATAAATTGAAGCTTTGGTTCAGTCTCAAGGGTACATGCTCACATATGTAAAACTTCTTTATGCATTTTCTATACACTTAGTACTTGCTTTGTACTTAGTAGCTGCGATAGAGAAGGGAATTGCTAAATAAACATACTCTTTTTGCTAACTGCGAGAACGATTACATACTCATAGTTAGGCTGGTTCAAAGAGTGGAAGGGCTTGTCAGACTAAAGGAAAACGCTTGTTTCGGACCCCCGGAAGGACCTGTACAACATCAAGCTGAACGCGCTTGTAAGACTCCTTGTTTTATTTAAAGATAATACAATTGGATCCTGTTTTCTCAATAAGCTTTTTATGTATTTACTTAAATGGCTCATTTGTGATACTAGGGAGATCGTTCTTGTCCGCAAGTACGATTTATCCGCCTAACAAAGAGGAAATCAAGAAAATGGTGGCCACAAGTATCATTAAACCAATAGAGCATTAATATTGGGTAAGCCCCATGGTAGTCTAGGAGAAGAAAACTAAAGGAGAAATAAGGATCTGCGTCGACCTATGGATGTTAAATGACGCCTGTGTCCACGATCCATTACCCACACCATTCTCCGATGAAATCCTAGATAATGTAGGAGGTAGGAGACTTATTTGTTTACTAATGGATTTTCAAGGTACCATTAGATACGTATTGCACCTGAAGATCGTAGCAAGACAACTTTCGCGACGGAGTGGGGCTCCTTTCAGTATACTGTCATGCCCTTTGGATTAAAGAATGCCCCTTCCATATTTTCACACGTTGTTATAGCTGTGTTCAAGGAATTCATGCACAAGTTCTTGGAAGTTTATTTTGATGACTAGACGGTGTTCGGATTAGTAAATGACCATGTATCGAATTTGTGCATGATGCTGGATGCTTGCAGGAAACACCAAATATCGCTAAACATTAATAAATGTGTCTTCTATTTCCCATTTGGAATTCTGTTAGGACAGGTAGTATGTCAGCAAGGATTGATGGTTGACTCGCCCAACATTGTGATTATCATCAACTTGGCAGTTCCAAACACAGAGAAATAGCTGCGCTCCATCCTTGTCCACACAGGTTACTACAGAGAGTTCATACAGGGGTGTGCTTTGATCACCGCTTCGATGGAAAAGTTGTTAAAAAAGATGTGTCATTCTTCTGGGATGATGAATGCCAGAAGACATTCGAGCTTCTAAAATAAAATATGGTGATTGCACCTATCCTGATATTCCCCGGTTGGGAAAATATCTTCCATGTCCACGTAGATGCATCAGGGATTGCCTTGGGAGCTGTCTTGGCACAACCTGGAGAAGGGGATAAATATCACCAGGTGGCCTTCGCTAGCTGGAAGCTATCAATCTTGGAGCGTAACTATTCTACCATGAAGTGAAAGGGGCTCGAAATGGTATATGCCCTACAAAAATACAGGCACTATTTACTCGGAGGGCACTTCAGGATGTTCACAGATCATTCGGCCTTAAAATACCTAGTTAATAAGCCTGTGTTGGGGGGGGGGGGATTTATCACTGGTTGTTACCTTTTTAGGAGTATTATTTTGAAATTATTGTGAAGCCAGGAAGGTTGAATGTCAGGCTGAATCATTTGTCCAAAATCGAGAATGGGGAAGAACCGACTAACTTGGATGATGGATTGCCTGATGCACAACTATTTTCTATCAAGTTAATTCAGGAGAAATTTGCTGATATTGTCCAATTATTGACTACAGGTAAAGCCCCTAATGATTATCTAGTCTCCCAAGAGAAGGAGCTAGTTTCCCACGCAACGGACTTCACTATCATTATAGGACAACTCTACAAGCTGGGGATGGACGAGGTACTACGAAGGTATGTCCTTGAACAGGAAAGATAGGCTATCTTAGCCTAAGCCCATGGAGGAGTTGCGGGGGGACATTACGGGGGTAAATCCACTGCGCAGAAGATATTATGGGTCGGGATCTGGTGTCCCACACTACACACGGATGCTCATACTTATTGTCGGGCCTGCGACACATGCCAACAGACTGGGAAACCCTCATGCTAGGATGAGATGCCCTTGCAACCATAGATTCCCTTGCATGCATTTGAAAAGTGGGCCATCGACTTTTTAGGCCCCATTAACCCCCTCAGTAAGAAGATAGGTGCTCAGTATATCATTGCGGCCACAGATTATGTTACCAGTTAGGCATAAGCTAAAGCTATCAAGGATTTCACTGCGGACACAGTGGCACACTTCATTTTTGAAAATATTGTTAGTCATTAGTAATTTTTTTCCTTCATAGATGACTAAATGATTTCCATATATTTATAGAAACAAAGTCCATGAATATTGTGAGTTCTATAAATCTCATTGCCTTCAACATCCTTAAGATAATTTTTCACTATTTCATCATTCCATCATGTCAAGCTCTGCTTACCAGTCCTAGAAAACCCATCATGGGCTCATGTCACCCTTTTTGTCTCTATTGTGTCACCTTTGACCTTAATGCTCTGTTTTTATTTTTAAGCCTAAATCCTCTCTATTGATACCTAGGGCCACCAAATAGCCATTCCTCTGTAATGTTCCAAAATTGGGATTGCACAACAAGCTTGGAAAATAACGCACTCCTGGGAGATTGGTGTACAGAAATGAGTTTTCATCCCTTGGATCCCTTATATCAACAGATCTGGAGTCTAAATCCAAGATGAAGGAAAAACAAATCAAACTAGGTGTGGTAAACAGATCTCCCACAACCTAGTCTAACTGGAAAACACCCTACAAGAGGGGTTGCAGTTATGCACAAAAAAATACTTCAAGAAAAACGCAGTCTTTGACAATATGAGTAGGAGGCCATAAAATATGATTAATAAATGAATGTAAAGTATAAAATCATAAGTAAGGTGAATCTCTTTCAATATACAGTAGATTACGTGAGACAATAGAGCAAGATATCTTCAGAAAAGAGAGCTACAACAGATATATGTCAGCAGAAATGGCTCAATAGCGTTATTTTCAGGAGCTGTAGTAGCTACATATTACAACTAAGATCTAGGACAGATTTTTGGACAAAACATCAGATCTATATCAGATCTAGAACCTAGATAGTTTTCTTTACAAGATCCCCTTAGGGTTTTGACCAAATCATGCATAAATAAGAGTAGATCTGAGATACAAGTTGCAGATCTGTAAAATTCTGCAGTAATTTATGAATATAACATTACATTACAAAATATCAGATCTAAACAGAACATGGATCAGCAAGCTAATCCATGGATCACCAAAATGAAAGGCAAAGCCCAGCACCAGAGATCTCTGATCAAAACTGGAATCAAAACACCATAAAGAACCTCATATCAAAATAACACAGTCCATCAATGGAAACAATGTTGTAGCTCAAAATGAAATGTATGGCCACTGCCAAGTTACAGATCTGAAGTATAAATAGGAGAGGCACTCTTCCAGGAGGTTAAAATACACACTCCATGAGAAGAGGCTCCCAAAACAAGCTATACCTCTGTATATCTAGAATCCCACTTGCTGCAGCTTGCAAGAGCACTAAAAACCTCAATGGATCAGCGCTACAATTCCAAGTAGAGCTTGGCTTCAATCCTGATAGTGGATCAATTCAGCAAATACTCCTCCAAGAATCCTCAAAGGAAGAGGTGAAATCCCTGCATAGGAACTCTAAGCACAATCCTTCACTAAATAGCAGAGAATAGTATTTGTCTAAACAAACAAGATACTTAGAAATATGATCAATCAACAACCTTCTCTTGCTACCTCCCCTTTCCTTTTATAAGATGAGAGACTTTGCCAACCCTAAAACACCTTGATGAGTTGGCTCTTTTCACATGAGGGGCATCCTTCTAGAACTGTGTTGTCCCTTTAGGAGATACATTGAACCTAGACATCGTTGTAGATTTGGTCAAGGTTGACCAGTCTCACAGCTCAAACCCCTTTCACACCTGCAAGTGATTATTTACATGGCTCTGATTTATCTGTGTTCACATGGGCATTGATTTATTCAGTCTTCTTAGGAGTTTTACATGTCCTCCTTTATTCATTTATTCATGCAACAGAAAATAAAACAAAAATGAATATTCCTCTTAGCTTAGGCTAAATAGGAATATTACAGTCCTCCCCTCCAAAGTGTTGCTTGTCCTCAAGCAAATGATAGGGTAAGAGCTATAGTACTTCTCCTCCTTCATTTTTGGCATCATCAAGGATCAAGTCCTCATCATAAGCCACATGCTCAACAAGCCAAAGCATCATGAATTGTTCCTCCAAGGCCAACATAATATGTGCATAGTCAATCCCTTCAGGAGTGAAAAACTCAACAGAAATAAACATAGTTGGAGCAATGTTACATCTAAAAAATGTATCATGAAGTACAAGTTTAAGTTCCAAACCATGTGGTACATACACACTACCCATCCTCTATCCATAAAATCTCATAAACAATACAACTATATCATCAATGTATGGAAGCAAGACTACATAGATGCAAACTGAAATCTGAACTTGAGGAGGTGGGTCAAAATCCCATATGTGATGCCAGTGTAGTGCACCTCTTGTCTTCATTAGATCCAGGTGTGGTAAGGGGAATTCCCACCACAGTGTTGCTACATGAGTCACCTTAACATGGCTGAAGGTGTTACATAAGTTTGGTGCCTTTGGGAAGCACCCATCATGAAAAGGAGTCTCCCTTTGCACCTCAAGTGAGTGGCCAAGTTCATAATTTCCAGTGGCCCCAAACAAACTATGAGATCCACATGATCTCTCACTCCCTTTATGAGTCATATCCTACAAAAACATGGCAAAGGAATGTAATAGACCTGAAAATACAACTTTCGTATCATGATCAAACCCTTTACCATCATAGTCTTTCACACACATGGAGTTGTGCATGAGCATTCCCCTCCTCTCAAGCAAAGGAAGAGTTGGCTGAGATGGCTCTTGTAAATATTCCATTGGCTGCCCCAATCCTCCATAGCTATTTCACTCTTGAAAGTGTTGATGTAAGTCCTCTCTCATGCCTTCCCAATCAAAACTCTTCATGATTAGGGAATATATCTTCATTGAATACATATGGCCAAGGAAGAATTATTTATATGCTGCTTGTAGGATCTTCTGCTTGAGCTTGGAGGCTCTAGCCAAGAAGACCTTACCATGATAATAGATGACTCCCTTTTGGACTAAGTAGCCCTCTTCTTGCTACATGCCATCTAGTATCATATCTATGTGGAGATCCTTGGAATACTCTACAAGCAGTTGAGATTTCCAATAAGGATCCACACTGCTCAACAATGACAGCACTGCTGATACATCCATGGAAGTTCTTGTCATGTTGTTGATTTCCCTTTTGACATTACACATGCCAAACTTGTTTTTTGGAAGGTTGATCCTCCAATTCTTCTCCTCCCACAGCGCAGATTCAGAAAAGTGAGAGGGTGATAGTGAAGCAGGAAGAAGATCTGCCTCATTCTTAGGCTGTCCCAAGCCTCCCAGCATTGTAACTTGGTCTCTCATTTCTCCAATCCTTCTTGGATCTAGATTTGGAGCAACACTTTGTGGAACCTTCCCCATAAGATCTGAATCTGATGGCATTCTAGGTGGCTTTCAATGAGATAAGAAGGTCCCTTGCAGGATGCTCATGAACATGAGAGAAGGAACTGTGAGATTCTTGCTTCCACTGCGCAAATCCATCTCTATTGTTTGTGTGGAAGTACTAGGTGAAGGATAAGTATGCATGCCTTGAATATTTTGTTGTTTCCCACTCTTCAAGTCCACCCACTCCATTTTCAAAGCTTTCCAATCAGTGGTAACCTTCCCCAAGGTAATCAACCATTGGACACCCAAGATGATGTTGGTGTCTGGTATGTCAACTACAAAGAAGTGATCCACCAAGGTGTAGGATCCTATAGTGACAGAGAGTGATGGAACATATTGCATGCATTACATGGTCCTATCTCCTGGGACCAAGAGAGAAAATCCCTCAAAAACATCAGTGGGGATTCCTCTCTTTTGCACAAGATGAGCATCAATAAAGTTGTGGGTTGCCCCACTTTCAATCAGTACAGATACTCTCTAATTCATAACTGGACCTTGTACTCTTAGGTTCAAGTACTTAGGCACTCCTCTCAAAGAAGCAAGAGTCCCATTGGTTGGAGAAAAGGCTCCCTTCCCATCTCTTTATGGTGTTTGATCTTCCTCATCATCATCAGTGCTGTGACACCTCCTAGGTTCATCATCATCATCTTCCTCCTCAAAATCTAAGAAGACTTCTATGTAGTGTGCTTTTCCAGTAGCACACCTATGTCTTGGTGCCCATGACTCTTGGCAAGTGAAGCATAGCTTCTTCTTCCTCAATTCCCTCCTGAGATAAATATCAAAAGGCTTCTTTAAAGAGCTCTCCTTGGGAGGAGCATCTTTCCCATCCTTCCCCTTAAAAAATTGAGGAGTCTTGCTTTGGAAAGTTGCCTTTGCTTTTGGTAAGGCATCTTGGAGGTCTCTAGCCCTCTCAATGGCATCATGCAAAGTGATGGGCTTGGTAGATTTAACCAACCCATGCAAAGGTTCCTCCAGGCCATCAATGAACATGTAGACTCTCCTGGCTATAGATAGATCAGGGACCATGACTGATAATCTCAGAAACTCAGAGATATAAGTCTCTACATCTCCTGACTGCTTTAGCTTTGCAAGGTTTATGAAGGGTGCTGTTAGTCATCAGTATTTTTCACCTGTTGATGATGACTAGTTTTTTAAGCCAAGTTTTCTAGAAGTTGATCTCCAATTTGTCAAATCTGTCATCTAGAAAACGCCCCTAAACAATTTTTGTCCTCCTACCTTTCCCAATCAGGCTATGGTGAGAAAAACCTAGTTGTTAAGTCCTATCTATTTTCAGTCATATAATCATTTCCATGAGTTGCCATGGCTAAAGTTTATCTGCTGTCAATTACCCTCATTCCCAAGTCATTCATTATCCAACTATTGGTAAAAAGTCTGCAACCTTATATCTGGTCATATGTCATTCAGAGATCTAATCCTACCCAAAGAAAATACTCAAAATCTGTCAAAATCTCCCCTAAGTTAGGTAGTGGCGCTTTAGGGAATCCCTTCCTTGGCAAAAACATCCTGAGCCAAAATATTTTGTTCAATACCAGCCAGCCCTGAATTAGTGCTTAATCTACAAAAACAAATCTTTATACACCCATAGGTCGCACCACTAAGAGGTCTTGATGTATCAGTAGTACATGTTTCAAAAGCCAAATTGATATAATGTTGATCTACAATGTTTCAGTGTCTCTTTCAGAAGAAGAGATGCACAAGTATTCCAAAAGACATTATCAAACTGAACATAAGAAGACAATTGCTTCTCATGTTGTTTTGAGCCTGGGATAAGAATACTAGTCAGAGAGAAAATTCAATAAGCCTCTACAAACATAGTCAAGAAAGAGATATGTATTACAAATAAAGATGACATAGATTGAGAAATGGATGAAATTTCATGACTTTGTTAACCTCCTCCAAGCAAGAGAAGATGGTTGGGTCACATGTTGAAAACCTCCTCCAGTATAAAGAGCAGATGGTTTGAAAATATTATGTTAACCTCCTTCATTTCAAAGCAGATGGTTGGGAACATGACAAGGACCTCCTTCATTTAAAAAGCAGAGGGTCAAGAATAGAGGTATAGCCTCATTCAAAGAGCACGAGACTAACAGTGTTTCAAATGACTTAAAAACTTTTTTACACCACTTCCTCCAAAAGGATGAAACAACTGATATATCAGTAGTGTTTCAAATGGTGTTTAAATGAGTTAACTGTTTAAAGGACAAAGTTGAAAATCAGTGAAAGAAACTGAAGGTTCATAGTTTGAAGCCATTTGTGACATCATCAAAGTAGTGATAGAATGGTGTCAAAATAAATCTCTTCTCTTCTGTCCATAAATGTCTTCTTCAAAGGGTAATCTGAGGCTAGAATGTCCAAAACTTGGAACAATCTCATCGAAATGACAAGAAGGTAGAATAGCCATGTTTCTTAAAAAGACCTTTTCAAATGAGTACACAGAGACAGTATGGATAAGGAAGGCTATGACACATGATTCAAGTTCAAGAAAACATTCAAAGAAATAAAAACATACCACAGTCATAGACAAGACATTTTAATGTACATAAGAACAAACTCTGTTGTTTGTATATGATTTCATTCAGGGTTTTTAAAGGCCATCTCCTTGATGAACAGATGTAGGTCAAATCTTGGTGAGTGAAAATAAGGGTTTATCCACAGTCAAAAGAAAATTTCAATATAAGGTGCCTAACAGTGTCTGACAAACTTCAACAATGGGCATAATCAATCATCAAACACCAGAGAGTTGAATTGTCAAAGTAATTTCTAGAATTGTCAATCACCTCCTTCCAAGAGATAGGCAAAGGATGCATCAATAGTCTTGGATATGGTTCTTGATAAATTTTCCTCTTAAAGGACATAATGGACAAAAAGTGACAAAGAAATGAGTTTTCATAGGTTAAAAACCTATTTCATAGCAAGAAAAAAGATGACTTTTTTAGTGTTTACAAAACTCCGTTTCCTCTGTTCATAAAAACCTCCTTCAAACTGTCATGAGGGGTGAAAATTGGGCTAAAAATATTCATCCAAATAGTCAAAGAAAGAGAGCTGGTTGTGGTTGACAGTGTTTCTTGCATATAAAAAGGACAACAAAGATTAGAATAAGTCATGATTTCCAAGAGTTACATTAGTGGTCTCAGGGGTTATTTCCTTAATAAAAAGGCAGTGAGAAAGATCTTGTTTTTAAGGAGGCCTCTTTACTTCGAAAAAGTCATGTATATGAGTGTTTTCAAAAGAAGCTAGCAACAACATTATTTCTATGAGTCTTGTTCAAATAGTAGGTCTTTATGGTACTTTAAAGGGTAAGATAATACTGAGGGCAATGATTTATGTTTTTATATGACAAAAACCTTTTCAAAAGACATCCAAACCCTTCCAAAGTAGCTGGAAAGGTCTTCGAGCTTATTTTAATTTTAAAGGAGGGAGGATACCGTTTAAAAGGGCCCATTAGCAATTTAAAAAACCAAAGCAAACATCCCTTGGCTGCACACTAAAGAGAGGAAGTAGTTTTCGGGCATTTTTTCAAGTTTTTGGTGCTCAAACTCTGCATGGCGTGCCTATAGATGTGCACGGTGCGCCTGTGAGCGCCCGAACAAAGGGTTTATACTAAGGTGTGGCATGCCTGTATATGCGCGTGGCGCACCTGTGTCTGCGGTCACCGAGTGCCCAAAGCCGACTCGACAACCTCCTTTCGCACGTCGCCTTCTACTGCAAACGACCCGCTCACTCACCAGGCTTCCAAAAACTCTTATGAAAGCTACTCCAATGATCAACAAGGCCCACGAACTTATCTTTGAGGTATCTCTTCACTCCTTGATAAATTTTGGGGTTAAAAAGGGGTGTCTTAACAGTGTTTTCAAAAGAGCACGATGTTTGTTAAACTCAGAGAAAAAATAGTGACTAGGAGATACGTTTTTTATCAAATTGAAAGAGGTCTTTTTTACTATGAATATTAAAGGAGAGAAAATGTGAAATAATGGATAGTAAATGATAAAACACTGAAAGAAGGAAGCTTTGTTATGCCAATTTGAAAGCTCTTTTTGTGCTATTAAAAAGATAAAACTATAGACAGATGCTGGAAGGAAAAACAGAGGTTGTAGAGGTCACAAAACAGTTTTAATGATCATCTAGACAGTGGTAAAAGGGATGAAGGCTTGGTTAGTTTAAAGAGGCCCTTTTGTGTTGTGATATAGTGAAAAAAAATTGCAGCCCCTAGAATCCAAAAAGCAGAGTCTGTTTGGAGGTCTTCAACTCAGTTGAAAGATGTCTTGTTTACTTTTTTAAAGGGCAGTAAATAGCAAGGGAGCAGTGCTTGAGGGGAGGATTTTTGTGCCAAAACAAAAAGAGCTCCTTCTTCAAAAAAGAACCACAAACATTTCTTATTCAATATCTTTTCCCAAACACGGTGATAAAAGTGTTTTTGGTTATCATTTGACAAATACTTGTTTGCTAGCATCAAAGAAACACAGTGACTTACAAGGAGGAAAAGGTGTGGTGTTGGGCAACCATTTCAGAGACCATTTGAATCAGCTTGTCTTGGTTAGCCAACAAAGAGTATCCAAAGAAAAATGCCTCCTAGGCAAGATAGCAGAAGTGGCCCTCACAAAAGGTATGAACCTTTTTCAACTGAGGAATTAAATGCCCATCCTTCAGTGCTTTTTAACTTTCATGAAGTAGCATGTTCAGAGTTTTGTCAAAAGGTTCAGGAGGTAAAAATTTATCTTCCCTTGACACATCTATTTTCTTTAAGACTGCAAGGTAAACTTGTTCATCTAGTAGGCTTAGACTTCAAGCTTTTTCCTATATCTATTTCCAGAGCTACCAAAATTCCATATGTCGGAGAAAAATGGTTTAAGCAGAGCTACCTAGACTCAGATCAATACAAACCATTTTTGAAACCAAAGCATCAGGATGCATGCCCATCCATATTTCCTTTTTCATATTTTTTGACCAGCTATGCTCCCCTCATGAAGATAATCATGAAATATTTCACATGCGAAGGAAGGTTTTCTCGGGTTTATGCTTACCATGTCAGGCTACTCATGCACTTCACAAGAACACAATTGTTAAACCTACCCTTTTTCCTCCATAGAAGCATTGAAAAGATGGCTTCTATTGTTCGAAAGAGACCTTCCTCTCAGCAGCCACCTTATCTTTTCCATCATTCCCTTATCAATATTGTCATTTTCCATCAACTTGAGAGGAAGGGAGTTTCTTGGGACACTTTCATTTCACATCCTGATTTCGCCACTTCTTCTTCATCCCATGCATCTCCTTCACCTTCCACTCATCATCTTTCTCCTTCTTCTAGTAAACCCATTCCTAAGAAGAAAAAATCTCCTATGATTGATCAAGAAGAAAAGCATAGTGAGGAAGAACAACACAGTGATGAAGAGGAGCACAGTGAGGAAAAGCAGCATAGTGATAAAGAGCAGAACAGTGAAGAGGATCAAATTCAAAGGAAGAAAAGTGAAGAGGAGCAAAGTGAAGAAAATCACAATGAAGAATATCAAAACAGTGAAGAGGGAAATGATGAAGAAATGGAACATTTTGATGAGAAACATAGTAGTCACAAAGAGGAGGATATTGGTATCCCTCACAGCAGCAAACATGATGAGGATGAAGCACAAAACATTGAGGATACAGAGCCTAAAATTCCTGAAGAAAGCAGGGAAAAAGTGAAAATGGCAGCCCTCAAGGAGACATGCAAGGTGACAGTAAAGGTATTCATGAAGAGGGTCAAAACAGTGGCAAGGATGATGAGGGGAGTAGCAAGGGAAAAGCCCAAATAGAACATGTGCTAGCTGCCTCTCCTAGGAAAGGGGCCATGTTTTCTTCTCCAAAGGTGACAAAGCCCCGAACATCAAGAAAGAAAGTGCCTCAAACTGTAACTCAAAATGTTACTAGAGCACTCCGAAGCAAAGGGAAATTGCCCAAGCAATCCATTGTTGAATTACCAAAGCGGAGGAGGACCAAGAAGTCCACCCAAAGCAAGGGAAAGGAGAAGGAATAAAGTATCCATGAGAAAGAGAGAGACTTTGACATAATTCAGATAAACAGTGATGACAGCGACAATGAGGATAGAATCCTAGAATCTCTCTTAATAAATAGAGAAGAAAAAATTCATGATCTAAGAGCAGATCTAGAGAGGTCTAAAAACCTCATTCATTTTCTGCAAACACAAAACAAGAAAATGAGTGTCCACATGGCAGTGTATGAGACACGGGCTATCAAGTATCAAAAAGAAGCCTCCAAAGTGCAAATTAAGTTGGAATAACTCATGGGAGAATTCAATGATAGTGAAGAAGAATATCATCCAAGGAGGAAGAGGCCAAGGACCATGGGACTCAGAAGAGCTTTGGAGAAACAAAAAGAGGAAGAGGCTGCCCTTTTCCAATCTTTTCCTCTTATTACTTTATTCACCCAAGAGATAGAGAAATATAGAGAAGCATGGCTTGAAAGGGTGAATGAACACTTGGAGAAGAAGTTGGAAAATGCCAATAGAGATTTGGACCTTCAAAGAAAAATGACCGGGCACTATAAGAAGCTTAATCAATTCGCCCGACGGAAATTGAAGGCTACACAAGAAAAGCTCAAGGAGGCTCAAAAGAGGCACTCGACACAAAAAGTGAATAAATGCATATCAAGGCTTGAAATTTTGGCCTCCACTTCTCAACATGCTTCTGAAAACCTATGAGGGTCATGCTCGCCAAAATTGGGCATAATTCCACAAGTTTTGGTTTTTTGACATTTTTGGGCTTTTTGCTAAAAATCATGGGCATCGCTATTTTTGTTTGAAGCATCCTCAAAGGATGAAAATGGTATCATTGGATGCCATAATTTTAGGGGCATCTACTCAGTGAATTTCAGATCAATTGAAGACGATTTGGCCCCCCAAAGTGGCAAAAGAATGTCACTTTTTCAACACTCTTCCCCGCATATCAGCAAAGGCTATTTTCTGGGTTTTTCCACATAGGTCAGATTTTCACAAGCTTTCAATGATCATTTTTGGAAAATAAAAGAATTTTCAGAAACTAGACATCTAGGGCTTTCCAACGAGCCATTACAGGCCTCGTTTCGACATTTGGAAGGCCTCCAAAAGTTTCCCACAAGATAGGGGATTTTCTGCTGATATACTTCTGAAGTGTTTTTGTAAAAAAATGCAGTTTTCTGAAGTGGCTTTTCCTAATGTGCGTTTAGCCTTTTTTGGCCATTTTTAGTTGGGAAAAGTCAATTTAATTTCCTTTTTTAGCATTTTTAGGATATTTTTATAGATATTTTGTGCCTTGGGCTTTGCAAAGCCTCAAGGACAAAATCAGATATTTTTGATGGGCCAATGAGCTTGCTAGTTGCACTAGGAGGTTCTCCTTCATCTTGGCCTATATATTCCAAGAGACTTCATTGTAAACAAGGCTGAACTTGATGATATAGAGAAATATATGGTTATAAAGGCTTCGAAGAAATACTTTTCTCATTCATTGGATAGTTTCTTGAATGTTTTTGGATGATGAAAGAGGACTGTTGTTGGATTCCTTGACTTGGTAAAATGGTATAGTGTCCCTCTCTGTTATGTTTATTAGTTTTGTTGTGTAACCAGCTTCAAAAATAGAATAAAAGAGATATAAACGCCTTAGAAATAAGCCACTTCGAGGGGGCAACCTCCAATACATTACATAAATGAACAATTCTTCGATGATTCAATCTACAAAACCTCCTTTCTATATATAGGAGTCCATGGGGCCATAATGTAATCCTAGCCGACCTAAAAATAAGAATGTAAGGGCACAATAATAACAATATGGGGGTTACAAGGGTACAATAATAACAATAAGGGGGGCTACACTAACATAATAAGGGGCTACACTATTAATATAGGGACTTAACATGCCCCTCTCCTTCAAACAAGTGTTGTCCTCAACGCTTGATTATTTCTTGATGCTTCTGTATAAAATTCTCATCCTCCCATGTGAAATCTTCTACAAGAAATTTCTTCCACTTGCTGAGATACTCTGAAATTGATCGTACTTGTCGATTTCTTGTTTCTGTGACTGCTTCATAACTTCTTTCGATGTCATGTTGATCTTCATGTTGTTTCATTAGATTCTGAACCAAAGTTGGGTTATCCTTTGAGAGTTGGAGAACTTGTTGTTGATGCTCGATGTGATATTCCACTAATTTATCATCCATATTTGCTATTATTTGATATTTAAAACCATCCAACTTAGCCTCCATTTCTTCTTTTAAACCATCTATTTCATCTTCAATTGCTCTTCGTAAGATCGAAACTTGTTGCACTTGGTACCGTAATTTTGATATCTCATACTGCAACTCTTCCTCTTCATGCGTCATAGTATAGCTTTTTGAGGGATTAATGGGTATGGAATTATTTTTAGGCGCCATTTTAGAATCCAATATTGATACCTTTTACTTGCTTTTGAGGAGCTAGATATTGAAATTTTATTATCTCTGTGATTGAAAATCTTCGATATCTCAAATTCAGCCTTGTAGTAGCCCTCTGAAGCTTCTTTCAAATGCCACAGGTCTGACCTGATTTGGATTCTCCAAGACAAATTTGTGTCCAATCTCCCACAATGACCTAATTTTGGACTGGTTCAGTAGAGCGAACTTGTACGACTTGCCACGTGTCACTGTTTTGTTCTTTGTCTCTGAAATTTATAGCCAAGAAACTACAGGCCGTGTACTTGCGACCAATTTTGACGGCACTCCAATCCAATTTCCAGAGAGAGAGTTATTGAAATTTTCCCACGATCACCTCTTTGAGATGCAATTCTGGAGCCTGAAAAAGCACTACCTTCCACAGATCATATCTCCGAAAATATTGCGAACCAAGCTCTGAAATTTTTTGAAGAATTTCCTCAGGATTTCAGCTTCGCACCATATGAATTTCAGATTCTGAACCTTCATAGAAAAATTTTTATAGCGAAAATGCCACGATGACCTGTTTAGGAGCTTGAAAAAATACCTAACTTCCACAGATGATATCTCCGCAAATATTGCGAACCAAGATCTGAAATTTTTAGAAACTCTTCCTCAGGATTTCAGCTTCGCACCCTAAAAATTTCAGCTTCTGAAACTTCGTAGAAAAAAAGTTATAGCGAAAATGCCACAATGACCTGTTTGGAGCAGCGAAACCCTAGAATCCAAAGCTCTGATACCAAATGCTGTGTAACCAGCTCCAAAGAGAGAAGAAAGAGATATTCACGCCTTAGAAATGAGCCACTTGAGGGGACAACCTCCAATACATTACATAAATGAACAATTCTTCGATGATTCAATCTACAAAACCTCCTTTCTACATAGGAGTTCATGTAAAATACAATGTAATCCTAGCCGACCTAACAATAAGAATGTAAGGGCACAATAATAACAATATGGGGGTTACAAGGGTACAATAATAACAATAAGGGGGGCTACACTAACATAATAAGGGGCTACACTATTAATATAGGGACTTAACAAGTTTTCATACATATTTCATGCTCTTGCTTGCTATAAGACAATATATAATAGATTTGAGACATGCCCTTGGAGAAACCTCAGATTTCCTGTTTCATTATAGCTTCTATGTTTTCTTCCTCCTTATTCATATCAAAGAATTCTTGATTGCTCTTTGATCACTGAAGAAATTGTTTGCTTGTTTCATTTATGGTTTTATGCATGATAAGTATGATTCACGGTATGCCCTGCTTACTCATGGCTAGTCATACCTCCATCTCTGAAACCTTTCTTTAAATGATTGATTGTCCTAGTTGAACCAAAGAGGTCTTGTATCGATCTTGCCCTTTGCCTAAAACTCTGCAATCTTAGTTCAAAGTGCTCGATAGCTCGAAATACTATGTCTAGGAGTTTCCTCTTAGTAGCTTGAGTTATTTTTTTGTCTTAATTGTCTTTCCCAAAAGTCTGATAGAAATTTCCTAAAGTTAGAGATTCATATATCTCTATGTATTTCTTGAATGTTTATTTATATGCATTTATCAGTTTGTAGTTACATTTATCATGATTAATGGTTAGCCCTACCATATAAATGTCAGATATTGAACTATTTATGTTTGAAAGCCTTTGTCCTTCACAAAATTATTGTCCATCCCACTTCATTTTACCTTAAGATCCATTTTACCTTGATCAAATCGGCCCTTCAACATACCTTTTATCACCATCTGAGGCTTTCTTGACCTTTTCGACCCCATAGCCCAGTTGATCTACCAATATTTTTATCTATATTAGTCTTTGATCAGTTTCTCCCTCAAAAACCCAAAAAAAAAACCCAAAACCTACTTCACAACTAGCCTAAAATAAAAAACATAAGAAGCAAAACACATAGATATCCCTTACACAAATAGAGAGAGCCCTCTCCGAGTCCAGGAAGGCTAGGTCCTTGGGCTCCAAAGATTGGTTTGATGTTACCCTGTCATTTGGCTTGCCAATCAGCCAAACCACGGGACCCTAACAGGTGCTTCAGAATCATTCCTGTCAACCTCTCCACCAGTCTTCTAGTAAACTCAGAGTAGGTAGTCACATTGATATGTCCCGATGTTGACAGCCCATGGAACCACCAATTGTGTGCTTCTCCCTCAAAGTGCAGCGCTGTAATCTTGATGGATTCAGTTTTAGGGACCTTTTTCAACTAGAAGTAGATATCTAGCTTCTCTACCCATGCCTTGGCAGAACTGGAGGATGATCCATCAAAATTGGGAAAAAATAATCTTCCCATAGAGTGGTGTCTAGCATGGAAGAATCCACCATCTCCATATTGATGCCTTGGTCTTCTTCTGTCCTTGAGGTGACAAAAATCTTGGAAACTCAAGTGGTCCTTGAATCTCTGACTTTGAGAATCATACTCCACAAAGTAATCTTCAAGGGAAGCTTTCTCTTGTGGTCCTTCATTCTCCACATCCAAGAAAGTAGGCATAGTGGAGCATTGTGAAGCTTGTGGGGCTTGTGGCAGATTCACTGGTTTACTAGTCCCATGATGAGAAATATTAGAGCTTTCTCCCCGCTAGAATATCCCAGGAGATTCCCTCATTCTGTCCACCCTCATCTCCTTGATCTCTTTGGAAATATCTTGCATGGTCTCCAAAATATTTTTGCAAACACTTCTGCTTCTTTATCATTCACAGCTTCAAGGGCTTTACCCTTGTCAAGATCATCAGTAGTGTAGTCATACTTCTTATGACTTCTGTTCTGATACCTCTTATCCCTCTTAGTAAGAGGATCATATTTTCCTGAATGCAGCATGGCTGGTGCTCCAAGGCAAGCACAGGTTGTGCCAAGAAAGGAGCTTTGATACCACTGTAATGTTCCAAAATTAGGATTGCACAGTAGGCTTCGAAAAATAATGCACTCTTGGGAGGTTGGTGTACAGAAATGAGTTTGCAGCATTTGGATCCCTTATATCAGCATATCTGCAGTCTAAATCCAAGAGGGGAGAAAAAACAAATCAAACTAGGTGGGGTAAACAGATCTCCCACAACCTAGTCTAGCTGGAAAACACCCTACAAGAGGGGCTGCAGCTATGCACAACAAACTACTTCAAGAATAATGCAGTCTTGGACAATATGAGCAAGAGGCCATCAAATATGATTAATAAATGAATTTACAACAGCAAATCAGAAGTAAGGTGAAGCTATTTTAATATACAGTAGATCACATGAGACAATAGAGCAAGATATCTTCAGAAAAGAGAGCTACAATAGATATATATCGACAGAAATGGCTCAAAAACGTTATTTTCAGGAGATGCAGTAGCTACATATTACAACTCAAATCTAGGACAGGTCTGTGGACAAAACATCATATCTATATCAGATCTGGAAACTAGATAGTTTTATTTACAAGATCCCCTTGGGGTTTTGACCAAATCATGCATAAATAAGAGTAGATCTGAGATACAAGTTGCAGATCTGTAAAATGTTGCATTAATTTCTGAATATAACATTACATTACAAAATATCAGATCTAAATAGAACATGGATTAGCAAGCTAATCCATGGATCACCAAAGTGAAAGGCAAATCCCAGCACCAGAGATCTCTGATCAAAAATGGAATCAAAACACCATAAAGAACCTCATATCAAAATAACACAGTCCATCAATGGAAACAACGTCGTAGCTCAAAATGACATGGATGGCCACTGCCAAGTTACAGATCTAAAGTATAAACAGGAGAGGCACTCTTCCAGGAGGTTAAAAGACACACTCCATGATAATAGGCTCCCAAAACAAGCTAGATCTCTGCAGATCTATAATCCCACTTGTTGGAGCTTGCAAAAGTAGCAAAACGCTCAATGGATTAGCACTGCGATTGTAAGTAGAGCTTGGCCTCAAGCTTGATAAAGGGATCAATTCAGCAAATACTCCTCCAATAATCCTCAAAGGAAGAGATGAAATCCCTGCATAAGAACTCCAAGCACAATCCTCCACTAAACAACAGAGAATAGTATTTGTGTAAACAGACAAGATACTCAAAAATATGATCAATCAAAAAACTTCCCTTGTTGCCTTCCCTTTCCTTTTATAAGATGAGAGCCTTTGCAAACCCTAAACCACCTTGATGAGTTGGCTCTTTTCACATGAGGGGCCTCCTTCTAGAACTACGCTGTCCCTTTAGGAGATACATTGAACCTAGACAACGCTCTAGATTTGGTCAAGGTTGACCCAGTCTCATAGCTCAAACAACTTTCACACCTACAAGTGATTATTTACATGGCCCTCATTTCTTTGTGTTCACATGGGAATTGATTTATTCAGTCTTCTTAGCAGTTTTACATGTCCTCCTTTATTCATTTATTTATGCAACAAAAAATAAAACAAAAATGAATATTCCTCTTAGCTTAGGCTAAGTAGGAATATTACATCCTCCTACATCTCCAAGAATGCATTATGCATTGATAGTCCCAAAACTGTCTCTATAGGCTCTTTATATAAACCAAGTACTTTGGATTTTGGATCTTCAATACATTAGCTTATCATAAACTTTGTTTTACACTTGATGACCCCAAAATCTATATTTTATGTCCAAAATCCAATTCCAAGGAACCTTCCACTAGGTCACCTAGGGTTTCAGAGGTCATAGGGTGGATTTTCTATCCTAAAAATATATTTTCTATCTCTATAATGAGACTGATTTCAAAGAGGAAGGGGTACAAGTAACTCTGTCCAAAACTAATCAAAGGATCCTTCAAGAAAGGCCTCCTTGGCCTAAAGCACAAATTCTGCAAAGGACAACTACCCTTGCTCACATTTCTACAAAAGGGTCAAATGGCCATCATACTTAAAGAGAGGTAAGGTGATGGGGGAAATCATCACAAGAAGACCATCTACAGTGAAGAGAAAGGCAACAGGCATATGTTTTGGATAATCAAGGTTTCTGTGACTAATTGGAAAAACAATGTGCCAAAGCAAGAAATCAGTACAAGGGATACAAAGACAAAGGTCACCTCAACTCCATCCAGTGCACATTGAAGATTTTTAGAAATGATTAATGAGTTTTGAAAGGTTTTAAGAGAACTTAGAAGACAACAATATTTACTTTTTTCTAATAGCCCTAAAACCTAGGAGCTTGGAAATAATGACAAACAATTCAAACAAATATGATAGGGCCTCCTTCATAACAACAGATGGAATTTCAGGGGGTATTCAAGCTTCCCTCTAGGGTTTGACAAAGAAGCACTGATTCCACCTCACGAAAATGACAAAATGACAAAAAGTATCAATGCAAGGTCCTGACTTCTCAAAAGTACAGTCAGAGGCATTAAAAAGGATCAAAAGGAGGTATACATAAGGTAAATTTCCAAAGGATAAAATCATTACTAAGCATGAGTTTACTATTGGGAAAATAAGGTGTCAAAATTCCAAAAAAGGCACTAAGGGATCAAAGGCAAAAGTTGTGTAGGCACCTGCAAAAACAGAAGTGGCCAAGCGAAGACACAAAATGGTTTAAATTGCCAACTTTTCCTACCAGAGATTATATCACTTTCAAAATGATCAAAGGAACAAACATGTACTTGGTCTAAAAAGCAGAGAAGCCTCAAAAATGGTTTCCTTATCAAAATTTTATTCTGCAAGAGATAGTTAGCCATGAATGACACTTCTGCAGGACTGTCAAAGATGGCTACCTACAGGAAGATTGATAAGGTCAAACAAGCCTAATGTTTATGAAAATGGTGGCACATATGAAGACTAAAGTAATTGTTGATGCCAATTGCTAGGGTTTTCACACCAAGAGGTTTTCACTTCTTCAAATTAAAAACATGACAGAATGTCAGTTAAAAAAGAGAAAATTTCTTCTCTTCAGTCTCATCCACTAAGAAAATCAAAGGCATAAAATATACATGACTGAAGACTCCAAGTTGAAGGTGCCAAAATGATCACATGTTTACTGTTTATAAGCCTTGAAATTCATGAAAAGGATAAAGTGGAGAACACCTTCAAAGAGAACTACTGTCATTGTCTGTCCTTTTCCTCAAAACTTTATCAAAGGACCTTTTGCTTTTTAAAAGAACTGGTTCATATTTACAAATGTGGGAAAGAGGCACAATTTGGTCTTGTTAAAGAGTTTGTAAATCTAAGGGGAAACATAAAAATGCTCCAGCCAAAGCAAAAAACCATTTTTTTTAAGGGTTCTGCCACATACAGGACAAAAAGACCAAAAAGTCAGTAAAAAGAAAGAAGAGAAAAAAAACATTAGAAAAGTGGGTTTGTTCATGAAATTGTTTTCAAAAAGAAGTATAAGGGTCTTCTTTCCCTTTTCCCACCTCATTTTTGTCTTTGCAAGAGAGATGGAGAACCGTTGAATCATTTTTTTGGGTTTTTTCTACAAAACTGGTTAAAGTTCCAGGTGATGTGCACATACAGATGCGGTACACACAGAGCCATTGGCACTACGCACAGAGGAGAAAAGTTATTGCTAAAAATCACTGTGCTACGCACTGAAGGGCTGGCGCTACGCACAGGAAGTGGCGTTGTACACACGCCCAGTTCGGAGCCCGACTTGCCCACCATTCAATGGCGTTATGCACAAGACAGGCTCGACAGGCCCGATAACTCACCCGAGGTGCCCATGATGCCTCCTAGCGGTGTGAGGGCACCACAAGAATGCAATATGTTCGCTAACAAACCCTCGACTCGACCCAAAGACTACGTTATTGTGGAAGGTATAGCTTAACAATGGTGGCACTTCGCACAGAGGAGATTTGGCCAAAGTTGCCAAAATGTGGCCAAAATCACTTTTTTTCTCCTCAGTTTTTCCCAAGGCTTCTGCATAAGTTTGAAAAATTTGGTGGTTACTCTTCCTTTCCCTCCAAGTGTTTTATTTGCACCCATAATCAAAGGAGAGTATAAAAAAACCTAAATTGGCTAAACCCTAAACTTGATGGCAATCAAACATTTAACGCTCTAGGGTAAAAAATATCAATTGTAGAGTGGTCATTAGCATAAGTACACTCAATGCAAGCTAAGCTCCTTCTAAAATCTAAAATCATTCCTTGAATTCTTCCATTTTGCCTCCATTTGTTAAAGTTTTCCATCACCATCACTCATTTTTCCTCCCTAGACCTAAAGGCTCTCACCAAGCTAAAAACCATTTTGTTTAAAGACACAATCAGTCACCATGTCTGGAGAAGAGAGAAGTACCAATATTGATGAAGGCCAAAGGCCTATCAAGCCAAAACACAAGGGAGGAAGGACTAATAGGTTTGAGCCCTTGGATACAATTCAAATTACCTCTTCTCCCATGATCCTTGCATGTTTTCAAGATGTTGGATGCTATCAGTTCTGTGAGAGGGTTAAACAGGTCCAAAACCACTCAAATGTGACTAGATTTTTCATTCTCAGCCTACAAAACCACCAGGTCAAACTAGCAGGAGTAAAATTTGAGTTATCATTTTAATCCATTGCTAAAGCCACAAGGATACTAGATGTAGGTGAGAGATGGTTCAAGCAAAAAAAATTGGCCTTAAGCTACTATGAGCCCTTCCTCAAAGCTAGCTATCAGCAGGGCTGCAAGACTTTTTTCCCCTTCTCCCACCTGCTAGAGAGATATGCCCCACTAATGAGGCTGATCATCAAGTACTTCACTTGTGAGGGGAGGTACTCCAAGCTTTATTTGTAATGTTCCTTTTTCAGGAATGTCAGCAATCAGCAATCTATTCCAGAGATTGACTGAAGGGGCATTTATAGGATATGTCTCCTTCCAAATAAGGGAGAGATCCTAAGGCTATCTGGCCCATTTTAGACTCTGTCTATAGAGATGCTTGAAGAATCCCACTCAAAAGTGAGCTACAGCAATATGCAAACATAAACATGAGCATACCATGAAGAGACAACGTTATTCAATGAGCTGTGAGACAAGAAGATAAAAATATATCCAATAATAATGTATAGTAGCAAAAGAGAGTACAAGTCTTGAGGAAACAACCTCTCAAGAAAGGCAATGCAAGCCTCAACAATACATGTACATGAATATGAAAGAACACTATTATTTCTGCATAAACCCAAGCTATGAGGACGCAGTCTATGATAGAATACTACTCCAATATGATTTCAATACATGGATATGACAATATATGGCTCAAATACAATAGGGGAGCAAAGATCAAACCCTTATAAGCAAAAATACATCAATCCTCCAAGGGATTGGCTGAAATATACAAAATGAAAAAAATGTCGGAGTTGCTGGGCAGCTGCTGCAACTCAAATCTGGAACTGAATAGATAAGGCTGAATATGATTAAAAATCTGAATTAAACCCTCTCCAATGGATCTCCAAAGTGGAAGGCTGATCCTTACACTCGAGATCTCACCCTCCAATCAATCTACAAAACCCCGCATCAAATACACTATGAAAATAATGCAGTTACTGGAGAAAAATACGCAGTAGTTGCAAGAATATGAGTTGGCCTGATGCCAAGATCTACAAATAAGCTCCAAGGCTTCCAAACTGATCCTCCAAAGGCAATAAAGACTCTCCCTCTGAAAAACAAGCAATGGAAGAGGTGTTGTGAAGTCTCCACTGCAACACCCTACAACACATTATTATGCTGCTGCAGAAATAACGCTGTCTTGGAGGAGGATGCTTTGGCTTTGAGCCAAGGAATGTGGAGAATGAAGAACCAACCTTCAAGAGGCCTCTCAAGAAGGTGAGGAAATCCTAAACAGCAGTTTCCTGGCAATTCTTGCTTAGCAGCAAAGAATGCTCAATGTCTAAATAGACATGAAATCATAAACATATGCATGAATAGCAATGGCTCTCCTCCTCTCCATATATAGAAAATGAAGGCTCTCCATGGACCCTACTTCGAATTAGGGTTTCCCTTCCTCTAGAAGCTTCCCCCCTACGTTGTCATGTAGTGCTTTCCACCTCATACCCTGCGCTGGTTGACTTGGTCAAACCTCTTTGCAAATATCTCCTTTCACACATGAGGGTGTGAAATCTGGTTCCATGGTTGATCCCTTTTCATACTAGAGGGATTTTATTTATGTTTTTATTGTCATTGGGCCTCCTTTCCCAATTATTCATCTCCTAAATGAATTTTAGACAAAAATTAATGTTCCAATTTATTGAAGAAAAATTTGGAACATTACAGTCCTCCCCTCCCAAATGTTGCTTGTCCCCAAGAAACTACAAGGATAGAACTGGAAGGTCTCCACTCAAGGCATGGAGTCTGAAATATGATGAGGAACATCTCCCTCATGTGGATCTTCCATCCCCAAGCAATCCTCCAAACAAAATGAGCCACCTCCCAACAAGGCAACTCCTGAAAATCTCCTTCCACCTCAAGCTCCGGAAATGAAGGTGGGCTAAAAATCTGAACTTGGCAAGCATCATATCTTACCCCATGCTTTTCTTCTCTCCACTCATGACAAGTGTAGAGTGTATGCTGATCTTGGGCTGCAAAATTATTGCCCTCAAATGGAAAAGTGAAGAACAATCCTCCAAAGAAAGCTCCTCTAACAATGAAGAACAAGCTGGCCCAAAATAATCCATCCCTGATGAATAGGACAATATCATCATAGAGTATCCCAATGAGAAGTTTGCTGCAAGTTATACATGATAATTCCTGATACAAACAATGTCTCACAAGGATATAGCACATTTTCATCCACTGCAACTTCAGAAAATTACATGGCAAGCAATGTACAAGATCCATCACATCTACTAATTAATAGTAAATGGTTGAATACAAAAATAATACATGATCAAGCACTTGCCCATGGCTGTACAATGGATTAATATCAATCTCATGGCCGACCTCAAAAGAGAACAAACATTTTTTTGTGGTGGCCATATCTCCTCCCATGCTCCCATTAGAACATGTAGTGCAGAAATTGTGAGAATTTTTCCCACTCAAAGACACATCCAACTCATGTGCCTCTCTCATAATCATGCTTCTCATACAAATCTGATCTATACTAGCAAATAAAGTCATGATCAGCAATAGAATGGAGAGAATGCTGATGGTTTCATGTGGTGCAAGAAGGTACCAACAGCTTCCCAGACAAGTACAACGCAGTTTTACAAGTTGTTGCTTGAAGAAAGTACAAGGCAAAATGTTTCTTCTTTCATGGTTAATCATGCATGTCTCCATATGATACATGTTAGATTCTATAAACTGAACATACAAGTGATGATAAAACATTTTCCCAAGGCCAAAAAAGAGATGGCTGCCTCCATCATGTAGATTGGCCCAATAAAACTCATGGAGCAATGTGACAAGCTTGCCCCCTTGTTAAGCAATGCACTGCATAAGAATGGTAAGAGTGTGCAAATTAATGAATGCATAAACAAAATTCTCACCATATGCTGGAAGTCAGATGGTACATGGGTCCATGAATGAGTCCTCCATAGAGTTTTGGCATGCTATGAAGTAGAATGAACCATGTGCTACAAGAAGATAATTCTCCTCATGCTTGGAAACCCAAGTCAAGAAGAATATGCCATAGTGATAGATGCCTCTATCATCATTACCTCCTCTTTTTTCATCAAGTGTAAAAAATATGAAATGATCCTGGGACCTGTGGGTTATGGATCCACCACATTTCCGCTGGGCACACTTCATCCATAAGTCTCTTCTCCAAAGTGACAGCGCTGTGAGCTCATGCAAATAAGCCCCTATCAATATAAAACTATGTTCTTTAACATGATCCTTGTCAAATATTCTTCTAATAATGCTGCAAAAAATGTGGAATAATCCCCAAGATGGAAGAGCTTCCAAATCATCAAATATTAAGGAGATAATGCCATCTCCGCCTCCTACAACATCATACAAAGTGTGAGAGAAAATCCTCTGTTGCTCTCCCCGAAACAAGCAAAGAAACAAGACATTTTTCTGCCTCCCCATACCTCCATCATACTGATCATATGATGAAGACATAATGAATGATATGAGTATCATATCAAAACCATGCATCCATACTCTATGTTGTTCAATGATGCAAGTATCCATCCTCTTACTCTTAGGAAGAGTGTTTTCCAAGTGATGGCCAAACTCTTTCAAGAGTAACCAGCACAGCCAAGCCTCTTGCTGCCCGGTATCATAGATCTGCAAGTAGCCTCCTAGCTCCTTGCTCATCAACCACATCCACTCAATCACTTGTGGATGCCTCCTTCTCCTAATCTTGGTACTCCTTTCATGAGGGCTACCATCCTCCCAAATCAAATTCCCTCCTTTGCACTTCATGGGATTTTGAAATACAAGCTTCTCAAGGATCAATGAGACCCTATCAAGACACAAATAGGTGGTAGGAAAAAACCTCCCATCATGATGTGTATGGCTCAAAGGATTCCCAACACAAGCATGAGAGATGTTATCCATCCTAAGATGTCCTCCATATTCTATCTGCTCTTGTGAGAAAGGAAGAAAATCTTTGCACTCCATGGTGTGTTGAAGTGCACCTCTGATGAGATATCTCCTTGAGACCTCCCTTTCATCCATAATCTTCCAAAACCAATGAGGTCTTGGATTCGAAAGTAGAATTTCCTCTTTGAGCTGAGAGGAGCTCATTGAGAAAATGTCATCTTGAAGGGAGAAAGGGTTTCTTACTCCAAGAGGTCTACCATCAATCTTCAAGGCTTCAAACCCCAACCTCCAGTGTGATGTATAATCCAACAATGGCTCATGAGAGTGATTTTTTGCTTCTTCCTTGAATGTTTCCCTATTTCACAGCGTAGTGCAACCAAGTTGCTCTATGATAGCAGTGTGATTTCACCCTCGGTCATGCAAAAGTAAATCTCCACATTGATCAAAACAAGTTGCTGCAATAATAGATTGTGGAAATTATTTCATACCTTGATGTGTATTTGGAACTTCTTGTAGGTCTGCAAGAGTTCCTTTCTCCAAAGTGTTGGCTACCCCAACTGTTGATTCCTGTAGCTACTCCTCCATGACTGTGACGGCGTTATCACAAGGCTCTTCAAATGGTGGTGTGAGCTTCTCTTCTTTTGTTCTTTCTTCATCAAAGGTTTTGATCAAATTTTGAGTGAACTCTGCAAAATTTTTCACCCTTGCATGGCTCAAGTGGCTAAACCACCATACATAGGCTTCACCCTCCAAGTGCAGTGCTGAGATTTCAACAACTTCTTTCACTACTACAGGATGTAGTAAGAAAATTGCCTCCAACTTTCTCACCCAATATTTTTTTGTAGATAACCCATCAAAAGTAGGCAACGGAAATATGTTACCTTTGATTTCTCTTCTACTACATGGTCTTTTCTCTTCCTTCAGCTGGATGAAATGAGGAAAATCTAGAGTCTCCTTGAAGGCTCTAGGTTGATATCTATACTCAACAAGGTAATCACTTAGAATCTAATAATCCAAGTGTCTTCCATGCTTAATATCTTCTTCTTGATGAGAATAGGAAGTGCATGGTAGTTCCTCTTCTTATTCTTCAATCTTCTTGACCTCCTTGGAGAGGTCTCCCATGGATCTGAACACAGATGAAAATAAACTCATCTTCTTCAACATTCTAATCTTCTTGGCGAAGACTCACAGTCTGAGCCAAGAAAGTTGCTCTGATACCACTGTACTGTTCCTTTTCCAGGAATTTCAGCAATCAGCAATCTATTCTAGAGATTGACTGAAGGGGCATTCATAGGATATGTCTCCTTCCAAAGAAGAGAGATATCCTGAGGCTATCTGGCCCTTTTCAGGCTCTATCTATAGAGCTGCTTGAAGAATCCCACTCAAAAGTGAGCTACAGCAATATGCAAACATAAAAATGAGCATACCACGAAGATACAATGTTATTCAATGAGCTATGAGACAAGAAGATAAACATATAGCCAAGAATAATGTATAGCAGAAAAAGAGAGTACAAGTCTTGAGGAAACAACCTCTCAAGAAAGGCAATGCAAGCCTCAACAATACATGTACATGAATATGAAAGAACACTGCTATTTCTGCATAAACCCAAGCTATGAGGATGCAGTCTATGATAGAATACTGCTCCAATATGATTTCAATACATGGATATGACAATATATGGCTCAAATACAATAGGGGAGCAAAGCTCTAACCCTTAGAAGCAAAAATACATCAATCCTCCAAGGGATTGGCTGAAATATACAAAATGGAAAAAATGCCAGAGTTGATGGGCAGCAGCTGCAACTCAAATCTGGAACTGAATAGAGAAGGCTGAATATGATGAACAATATGAAGTAAACCCTCTCCAATGGATCTCCAAAGTGGAAGGCTGATCCTTACACTCGAGATATCACCCTCCAATCAATATGAAAAACACGTAGCAAATACACTATGAAAACAACGCAATTACTGGAGAAAACTGCGTAGTAGGGGCAAGAATATGAGTTGGCCTGATGCTAAGATCCGAAAATAAGCTCCAAGGCTTACAAAATGATCCTCCAAAGGCAAGAAAGACTCTCCCTCTGAAAACAAGCAATGGAAGAGGTGTTGTGAAGTCTCCACTGCAACACCCTACAACAAAGTATTATGCTGCTGCAGCAATAACGCTATCTTGGATGAGGATGCTTTGGCCTTGAGCCAAGGAATGTGGAGAGTGAAGAACCAACTTTCAATAGGCCTCTCAAGAAGGTGAGGAAATCCTAAACAGGAGTTTCCCGGCAATTCCTGCTAAGCAGCAAAGAATGCTCAATGTCCAAATAGACATGAAATCATAAACACATGCATGAATAGAAATGGCTCTCCTCCTCTCCATATATAGAAAATGAAGGCTCTCCATGGGCCCTACTTAGAATTAGGGTTTCCCTTCCTCTAGAAGCTTCCCTCCTACGTTGTCATGTAGTGCTTTCCACCTCATACCCTGCGCTGGTTGACTTGGTCAAACCTCTTTGCAAACATCTCCTTTCACACATGAGGGTGTGAAATCTAGTTCCATGGTGATCCATTTTCATACTAGAGGGATTTTATTTATGTTTTATTTTCAATGGGCCTCCTTTCCCAATTATTCATCTCCTAAATGAATTTTAGACAAAAATTAATGTTCCAATTTATTGAAGAAAAAATTGGAACATTACATTATTCATATCACATAAGGCTACTAATGCACTTCACCAGGGTTAAATTTATAAACCTACTATACTATATCTACCGAAGCATTGAAAAAATGGCTTAAGTGGTCAAGAAAAGGAGTTATGCCCACCAAATGCAAAGCCTTTTTCACCACTCCTTGGTTAAGATGATTGTTTTGCACCAGAGAGCACAACAGGGAATCCCTTAGGAAGTTTTCATCTCACATGATATATTTGCAAATCTCCAAGCCTTCGTTCAACAAAATTTTCCTTCCATTTCACACTCACTTACCTCCACTCCTCCATCACCTCCACCTATACCTTCTCCACAAGGAAACCTACCTCTTTCCTCTTCTCTTGATGCATCAAATGAATATGATGACAATGATAACAAGGAACAAGCAGATGACAGTGGAGATGAAGAAATCAGTAGGTCAGATACAAATTTTAATGAGGAAAAAAGGGGTGACAGTAGCAAGGATGAACAAGAAGTTGACAGTGGAGATGAAGAAATCAGTAGGTCAGAGACAGAGTTTAATGAGGGACAAGGGGCTGACAGTAGCAATGATGAACAAGAAGATGATGGTGGGAATGATGAGAACAGTGGGGCAGATACAAAGTTTAATGAAGAAGAGCAAGATGATGATGATGAAAAGGAAGAGGGAGATGAACATGGCAGTCATGAAGACAAAAACAGTGAGCACTTGGAGGAAGAGAGTGATGGCAGTGATACAAATGAATCACTCCCAAGTACAAAAAAAGGTGGTGCTGATGAGCAAGATGAAGACCAAGAAGATAGTGAAGACAATGATGAGGGTGACACTCAACAAGAAAGTGAACATGACAGTCAAGATAAAAATGTGCATGACCATGATAATGAGCCTAGTCATAGTGAAAAAAGTGACAATATGGACGAAGATAATGAACATGAAGAAATAGAATGTGATGATGAGGAAATAGAACATCAAGAACAAGGAAATAATGAAGCCGAAATAGAGTTTGAAGAGGCAGGTGATGACCAAGGAAATGACACTGATAGGATAGTCAGTGAGGAAACAGAAAACAAAATTAATAGTCATGACAGTCATGACAGATGTCATGACTGTCATGACACAAATTAGCCTCTTAATGATGAAAAAAGTGAAAATAGCCCAGAAGATGATGAATAAAATGACATTTATGATGGACAGAACCAAAGTGAGGCAAGTACAGGAGCTGATGATCAATTTGAAGGCCAAGGTAACAACACTGAAGACAACAAGGAGGGTTATAATGATGAGAATGTTTATGGCAGTAGTGAGGCTCACAGCTCTCCCAATAAACAAGATGATGATGCACAAAGTGATGGGATACCTAGCAGTGAAGGTAAGATGTAAGAGGAGGCTACACACAACATTCCTAAAGGTGATAAAGAAGGCTTTCTAGCAGATGATAACATTCATGACAAGGACCCTAGAGTAGAAATCATTATACCTTTTGATTTCTCATATAATAGAGGGAAGAGAGATGTGTTTGCTTCCTCAAAAAGGCAAGGGGCCATCTTTTCTCCAGCTATCAAACCATTGGACAAAGGCAAGGAAAAAATGGAAAAGGGTGAGCAGCAAGTAAAGGTGAGGAGAAGTAAGAGAATCAAGAGGGCTACTCAAGAGCCTCAATTCATTGATCTAGATAATGACAATGAGGACAAGGAGATGACCACGAGATTGCTACTCGTAACCAAAGATGCACAACTTAAGGAGTGGGAAAGAGATTTCGAGATGGCACAATGTTTCATTCAGTATTACAAGAATGAGCACACGCCCTTCAAGAAGGTTGTTAGCTCCCTATAATTTACAAGATTGGAAAATACAAACTGTAGAGAGAACACTTGAACCACTTTGGGATTCTAGGATCTAGCCCTCCTGAATCCAGAGAGGAATCTCTCTAATAAGTGCAAATATTGATTTATCTTTAAGGCTTTTGGGTATGATATTAGGCTAGTTATTAAGACCAAAGGTTTTTGTTTGTTTTGGATGGTTGAGCATGATTTTTAGTTGAGTGGAAAGTCCTAAAATGAAAAGAGATTCAAAGGTGTGAAGTTGCAAGAAATCAGAACAAGCTTTGGCTGATAGGATAGATATGACGTTGTTTTTTAGTCCATTGGGCTATGGAGTCATAAAAGGGTTTAATTGTGCAACAATTTCAAGAGTGGTCCAAGGGGAAAGTCATCTATATCACAATATCTTTGAGATTAAATGATGGAATGGAACAATAAAAGTGTTGAAGGGGTGGAAACAGACAATAATTTCAACTAGGATTTATCAGTTTGTCCAAACAAGAAGATCCTTTTAAGTAACTATTTAAAACTAACCAAAGGACAGGGCTAACCATAGACTTCTTTGGACAAGTTCGTATTAAAGCTAACTCAACAAACAAACAATCTAGTAATCTGCATAATTACTTTCAGAAGGGATGAAAACAGATAAGAAAACCAAAGTGTAGCCTAAGATCAGATAAGATACTTTTAAATCTAGACTGCTTTCAACATACTCTTAGGGAAACTTTCAAAATTACCTTTAGAGAAAGGAGCTACAAAAAAGGGCATACCATCACTTTTCTAGTCTATCTTTACTGAGCATATAATTAAAATAACATTTAAGAACAAATTTTGGTTCAGACAAAAGGACGAGGGAACGCCATCATTCCTAACTGCTTGGACTGTATTGAATCGTTCTTAAATACACAATTTGGAGGAAAAAATTGAGATAAAGCTTATTAGTTAGAGAAGGGTACTATAAACAATAAATCCTAACTCTATGCTTGATGTTATTTATCAGAGAATAATGGACAATATGGCATACATGAAAGGAAAACAATAACACAGAAAGAAGCACTTCACCAGTGATATAGACCAGGATCCCAAGAATCAACTTGTATATTGATGTCAATCCAGTTACATTCTTCAAGTCCAATGTTTTAGTTCAGCAATCATCTTCTCTTCTCAGCCTAACTTATTTGATTACAAATAGAGCTTCAAGAGCCTTTGAACACTATTTACATGTAGAAAATTCGAGCACAAGTATATTTCAAAGTTCTGCAACCAACCCTTTACAATGAGCTCCTCAAGAAGATTTTATAGAAAGAATGAGGAGGTCGAAAGAGAGAAAAAATCTACAGGCTCAATTAATATAGTTTAATGCTTCTTGGCCTTTTGAGGGGCTCAATGGAGAATATTACAGATATTTCCCTGTATTAATTGGAGTACATTAAGTATTAAGCTTGCTGGGGAGATTTTGTTGACTTTAAGGCTCTATGTCGTTTTTGTGATAACTCTGCTGATATTTTGCAATAAGTTCCTTTGGCTTGGAATACATGTTCAGCTATATTAAGGCCTATATCCTCTATTCTGGTAATAACTCGGCCTCTTTTGAGTGCTTTGAGGTTGCAAGTGGCATTAGGTAGCTGAGAGGATTAAATTAGCCTATGATGTGGCAGTGGAGGCTTTCTCGGACTGATAGATATTATTGATTTCCCTTAAAAATTGTTAATTTGATTTGATTTTGTGTGTTAGGCTTAATCAGGCCTAAATTCTATCTTCTGTTCTTTAACTGTGTTTAATTTAGTGGATTAGGCTTTTGATTGTCGATATTAGCTGTAATCCACCCAAACTGTGTAAACCATCTTTAACTCTTCATCTCTGGTTTGATTTGATCTTCAACACTAATACTCTCTGTTTCAATTAATCTTTGCTGTGTCTTGTTGATGTGCAGGTGCGCAGAGGGCTTATAACGATGTCAGTGCTCATGAGGCACCGATAAAACATGGTGTTGAACCCTATAGATGGATACTCTTTGATGAATGAAAGCC